>JAOEHT020147514.1:0-12027 GCA_025448195.2 Parazoanthus atlanticus
ACCTTAACCCTAACCCTAACCATAACCACTATGTAAAAATTAAACTAGTTTGAAAAATTCAACCCAGTTTAAAAAAAATTAAACCAGTTGCAAAAAATTAAACCAGTTTCAAAAAAAACAAACCGGTTTAAAAAATTTTAAACCAAAAAAATATTTAAACCACAACATATATCAAGCAACAGTGAACGTAAATTGTACTCTGTTGATTTTTAACTAAGACCAATTTTATCTGCATACATGTATTTAAACATATTGTGTACATTTCTGCCTCATCTGTAGTGGTCATACTGGCCTTTGGTCTGATTGTCTACCAAAAAATAAAAAAAATAGTAAAAATAGTAAATAGTAAGAACTGCCCGCCTCCTTTTTAAAAAAGACTGGACAAGAAACAACTAATTTTTTTTACTTGGCCTAAGCTTATAAAGAGCTCTGTAAACAATATAAAAACTTTGGAAATTAATAGATTCAGCACAGACAATTAACTTCAAAAAACGTTCTGATATACAGTAGTTAAAGAATTTTAAAGACTAGTGTCATATAATCAATGCTATCAGCAAGAATATCAAACTGAATTTGCCCGAGGGTACTTACAATTTTGACCTAAATTAACACTATTACTATCACTTTTTTCTAGCATCCACATTTTATTCAACTTTCTCAAAATGCAAAACAATACTTCACTTACTTTACATATAAATTATAATGAAATCAACTGAACTTCAATTACTGGTAGTTTATTTTACTGTGTGAGATCAAAATTAAAATTACTAGCCCTTTAGGGAAATGTAAAATAAGTGAACCTTATAATTACTTAGGTTAATGACCTGTGCATCAGATACTAATATATTTATCAAGTATATGACAATACAAAAACAACCACACCCATCATTGCAAAGGTTAATTACACACACATGTTAGGCCTAAAACCCAATGCCAGATGGTCAATACACAGAATATTGTATTTTATAAGTTGCAAAAAAATGTGACTACTACATTTTCTCCAATAATTTCTGAACAATAGATTGTTACAAGACGTTTATAAAAAAAAAACAATAAATTTTCAACTTTGGAAAGTGATACGAGACATCAAGTAGATTGAAGAATTGTTTTACATGTAATATTAGAAATATTGTGACTGCATTAAATTTTAGTGTATTTACCCATCTATAATGTGCACTTTTTTCTTGCAAATTTTGCCTTCCAAATCGAGATGTGCATTACAAAGTAATTTGCATAACAACATAAAAAATAGAAAATCGAACAACTCCCAATTTTATGTGCATGTTGCCTGTTGGAATCTGTACTTGATCACATTCTTGCATAATTTGCAACCATTAACTACTCTATCTAATTAATACAACAGTACTATAATTTAAATACTGAAGTATATCTGTAATAATTTCATTTCATATGTCATCAAAATAATGTACAATGTAGCACAATCAGCAGCAGCTTTTGTTCAGAATCCTTTCTCAGATTCAAAAACAAAATTCAGCAAAAAAACCCTCTCAGTCACTTCCTTGCATAATTTTGTAACAACTCTCTTCAAACTATAACACAACTCAGTGGAGCATGTAGTAGTTCAATTAATAAGAGTATTAATTTGAGACCAAATATGGCATCAAACGTGGCAGGTACATGCGGAAAAAATTCAGATTGAAGTACTTACGGTAATAGCCATAGCCCTTTTTTAAATTTAAAAAACAAAATTCTGATACTATAACAACTAAATTACAGCAATTCAGTACCTACAGTAATACTTGGTGAATATTTACCCAACACAATAAAATCAAATGTACAGGTATACTGTTAAAACAGATAGGCATGAAGCTTGGTTTTATCTGTTCATTATTCCATTCCAAAAAGGTCTAGATTACATGTAGGTGCCTGTGGACCTTCAATCTATTTCAGAATGGATTGAGTAAAACTTGCACAGGTTAAGCCTGTCTCTTCTGATTTACAGCACACAAAAAATGTCCAAAATGTTTCACTTATTATTTGAGCTGTTTTGGCATAATTATATACCGGTAAATTTCTTCATGTTAACTGGCCAAAATTTTTGTGCCTCTACAATCCCAAAGAAAGCAGATGTTGATAAATTTACCTTTGTAAGCTGTAGAATTTTCAATAAGAATGGCCAAAAACAATATTGACTTATCTTGGTCAAAAGAGACTGTGGCCACGCTGAGTTAAACCGATTGGCATTTTTAAAAACGAAGAGAAAAACATGCCACATAAACACTGTTGTCTTTAGCTGATGTCTATTAAATGTAGCGCAACTGCCACCACCACTTGGTGTATCTGTATAATAACACTACATTAACCACAGATGGCATGTTCTGATATTCTTATCCCGAGTTCACATGTTCTTACAATATGTTGCTCACGTAAAAGAGAAAAAGATGCCCTTATTCACATGCACTCAAGCTTTGGGAAGGGTGCTTCAGAAAGCAAAGGAAACAATTCTTCTATACAGAAAGTACATGTAATAACATTACTCAACACACAAGTAATGAATATAAACATAACTTGGTCAAATCCTACTAAGTTGAACATTGATTTAAGATTAAAAATATGAAAACTGACAAAATATTTAACACCAAGCACTTCTTCAAAAATCAATAAACTCAAGGCAAGCATAACTCATCACCGCTCATTTTAGGGGTTTTTGACGCAATGCTGAGAGTTCAAACGTTTTGACATTACATGGCTGGGTTAATAATGTTTGTCTCAAATGGACAGAAACTGTTAATCAACATTGACCATCATACATGAATCCAATGAAATATTCACAACATGAACCATTATCGAGTGAGTGTATTGTGGTAGTGAATAAACCTGCAATATTCCTTTTCAAAGAACTGTATAAAGATTAACATAGTGTACCCTCAAGTATACATAGCTGGCTTCAAGCTGGCAGAGTTAGAGAACTGATTTACATCTTATTCTGTAGATAACATAGTGCTAGTAAGGCCACTGAAAACTGATATTATGTTTCTTAATAGCACCAGCATGGAATTTAGGCACCATATAAAACAATTATTCATTATTTTTCAAAGATATACTTAACAAAACTCTGATTTATCATCTGATCAAGATATTATTCCAGCATACAACAGTCTCAACTCAAAATCCCAGTTTTTTTGTTCAAAGGACTTTTCTTCAATTCTTGGCCTCATTCTTGGGGGAGCTAATTTTCGGGAAGGCTAATGATAATTGGAGGCGATATTTTATCTTGAAAATGACCATACTCTTCAATATTATTAAAAAAAAATAAAAAAATGAAAAAACCCTCACAGACTTTCCGAAAGTGGTTGACGAGAAACACAATTTCAATGTTCATTGGCCTAATTTTACTTTTTACTTGAATTTGTCAAGATCTATGTATTTCAAAGAGCAATGAGCATGCTGCAAGAATTGGGAACATTATTTATTACACACAATATCATTCTTCATTAATATCATTGTTTTTGCATTATTACTTAAGTGAGCTGTACTGGACATTTTCAACAAGCATGAGCATTCATAGAAAGTGCACAAAAATAACACTAGAAAATTATGGACACTCTAAGACTCTTACACAGTAAAACTAGAACTTATACAAAGTCAAAGCTGGTTCCCTTTGGATGATTGCAGAATAACATAAGCAACTAATTCTATCACTTACTTCTGGACAACCAAGAAACACAGCATATTTTAGGAATGGCAGAAACGGAAATATATTATAGCAATTTCTTAGACTGCTCGAAATTGAATATAAGCCAAGTTAAAAGTGCGATTTTAAGAAAAGTAAAATATCTGTTACTTTGGCCGTTGTCAAAGATCTCAAATTTTAAGACTGTGGCCGTTTAAGCAGAGTAAAGATGAAAATAAGAACAGGAATAACTGTATTATAAACTTTATGATCAACATTGAAACAAGTTCACAGCTATTGCCTATTATAATTATCTACCGCACACTACACCCAGCTTAGGGCACGTGAGTAGTGAACAAGCAGATCAAGCAAGTTTGCAAACATTTTGATGTTCTGAGCTAAATCCGGCAGCAAATCAAGCTATGGAATCTCAAATTTTTACCACTATATTAGTCTAAAACATTAGAAATTCCATCACATTCTGGAAGAAGAAACGGAATCGCGATGGTGCTTGCAAAATACGTCAAGCGGTGAACGAGTGAAGACGACAAAACTTGGAAGACTTCACTTGTTGTGTCGCCAACTTTGGCTAATATTCCGGACGTGGAAATGACATCAAACTGTACAGAAATAGACTTAACCTTATTTGTTTTAAAACAACTGCCGGTTCACCGGTCCCAGAAAAACTACTATAAACAATGTACAACTCGACTGCAAACGATCGTGAAATTGACAACAACAAGACGTCAACAAGCCACAACCATTAAAAAATGTATCACTGCACCATCATAATTCCAGGTATTCAAGGTCTTCTTGGATACAGCTGAATCGAAGAATAACCTTTTAAGACTAACTATAAATAATCAATGATTTGATAACTGCCATATTGTACTTCACTCGCGCAGCAACAAGATTAACATAACAACCGGTTCGAATATTCAATCAACTCTTGCGTGCAAACATGTGCGTTGTCGCAGCAAGTTTGACGTTTGTTTAGCAAAATGAAAATCTTACACTTCACTTAAACGCACAACGAAATTTTTGAGAACCTGAAAAGTGTAACAGCTTACTTACCACACCAAAGAAGAACATTTTGTCGTGTTTTGGGGGGGAATTTTTTACCAAATGGTTGACTGCAATGCTCATTTGCTCACTTGCTCCATGATCCATGCAAACTTGCGAGGCAATTACGTCATGTGTTTTTCTTACAAGTGCAGTCATTGGACAATACACGATCACTTATTGTTAACTAGCAACCAATGAAACACAAGTTTAGAACGGCTTGGGCAAGTTGGGGCAAGTGGAGAACTTGCGGCGCCTCGACCGAAGTGGAGACTTGACCCCATTTTGTGGTGACAAAAAATCTGCTTCTTAAAACAGATTGAAAAACACACCAGGAAAAGTTCAGTATTTCATATCTGCTGACTTTTTCAACTTCTACTTTGATTAGCATCAAGTTTTAACTTAAAACATTTCTATTAGCAAATACAAAAAGAAGTTGTAGACCATATTCAAGATTGGCGCCGTTCCAAGAACATTTCAGGTCACGGAATCAATTCTCCATGATCATGATATATTTATTGGCTAAATTATTGCTTACATGGCACATTCACTTTAAAGCTGCTTGATATTGATTTTCATCAAACAAGTCACGACATTAACACACATGGCGTTGTTTCTTACGGTTTCTCGATTCGTACGCCAGTTACTTTTGAGTTATCACAACATGGGCTTTGAATTTATTTGTCCGAGCTTAAAAACTTAGTAATATCTTTTTGTTGTTTTCAGATAAGGTATTTTATCGAATGAAAAAGGAAATATCAAAATGTAATTCAGGAATTTTGCCAAATGGCAACTGTTTAATATTTAATATTTGAAGTGTTTTGAAACGGGGACACGTATTTTATATATAGGATTTTGGGGACTGACCCATGCGGCATTTTCTTCAATTTTTCATTTTACTTTTAGCCTCAAATGTTCTTTTATGCGAGTCTTCATATTTTTGAAAGGACCTATTTGCGCGCTTTGAGATTACAGGCCAAAAGTGAGATAACATTTTATCCCATTGACGTTTTGTTTAGATTGTGGTTATCAAGCCAGTGAACAGCTGATTTGAAGCTGGTATAAAAAGAATATAACTTTACAGATAGGTAACAATCCTTTCCATTTGCTATTTTCAATAAAATAAAACTTCCTTATCGTCAGCCTCAGTGTGTTCTTGACATGTCCTTAGATTCTATGCTACTTTTTTAATGTTCTTATACAAAGATGCGTAGTACATATAATAACAGTGTCAGATAGTGCTGCATGTCAGGGCTAGTATATGATTATTCTTACTTTTCATGCCAATGGCTTGTTTAAAAAAGAATCGTACAATGTATTTTGCCTAAAAACCAAAGTAGGATTTACACGGCCCGATTTTCATTAAGAAAACGGTATGGAATCGGGCTTAAAATGGAGCCGATTCGAAAAATCTGTTGCACTGCAACCGATTTTTGTGAGTCGGGCCGGCCGTTTTTGGTGGGGATGTGTCACTCCGACCCTATTTCAGACCAGTCTTAGGGAAGCCTCACATATCGATTTTGCCCACAAGAAACGTCAATTTTACGTTTGGGGGTGGGGGGGTTGGCGGCTGTGACGTTTCTCTGTGACACGTCGTGGGAAATTCGATATTTTTGTTAAAAATTTTTGGACGTTTTGGAAACATCTTGGAAAGGGATAGAAAATAACTTTTGCCTTAAATTCATCGGCTCAGTTCCTTCTGTTTTTCACAAAATTTATATTGTTTATATAGTAGTCTTCACAGCGAGCCAAGAAATCGATGAAATCAGCCGCAAGCTCATTCGTTTCTGTTGAGCTCGCTGTAACTGCTGACAGCTGATGTAACTTTTTTCTCCAGAACGTGTTCTATGTTTTGTTGCTTATTGCATTCGGTTATAAGTTATACGATTACTGTTTTTTTAATTTGAAGACTCACAGAAGTTTGAGCGGAATCAAATCTTTATTGAAGCATTTACTGATAAAACTGACTTTGATGGAAACTTCATCGAAGACCTTTTAAATAAAGTCGTAGAAGGTATTCTCTGTTAACCTTAAAGACTTTAAATGTTTTCAGAGCACAAAAATATCGATAAATATTTTTGACGTTATAAGGGGGGGTGGGTCTCGAGAGAAACGTAAAATTGACGTTTCTTGTGGGCAAAATCGATATGTGAGGCTTCCCTTACGTGTAGAGGTTTTCGCACTGTTTGAACACAAAATATTATCGAGTTTTAAGCAGAATTTGTTAGAGTCTGTCTACTGTATCTTCACTTTGGGTTGGACTTTTCATGTGCTACATGTTTATCAATCTGAGGTTTGTTTTCAAGATTGTGTTTGAATTTTCCTCCACTGTTGTCTTTGAATCTGCCGTATTTTGATTGGTTTATTGACTGTCTATTGTGTTCTCATCCAATCAGATTTAGGAAATTGAATTTGTAATTGCACAGAATTACACATTTTTGCACAGAATTACACTTTTTTGCACAGAATTACAAAATAATTGCACTGCTCTTTAATAACCAATAGGCATCCAGTATTTTTTTTTTATGTATATGATTAATTCTGTAATTACTGTTGTTAGGAATCAATCAGAATCTATGCGGGAATCACCAGTGATTTCAAAATGGATATGATTAGACTATAAAACTCACCGATTCTCTCATGCAGCACATCTGAACGCAGCTAAGAATGGATGCGATCACGCATAAAATTGTGGCGAAGACAGACAAAATCAGTATAGTTAAGAAAACACGGTTTGATCCCAACATCAGGTCACATCTCGCATCTGAAATAGGAAGCCAAGATATGTCAGTTAATATGGACTGCTCCTGACAAATTCAACATCTAAAACTCCTTGTCAATGACAATGCTTTAAACTTTGAAATATGTTACGTGCAGTATAGAAAATACTACTGCTACTTAAAAAGATAAAAAAATAAGATAAACAAACTGGCTGGAATGGAAAACTCTGGGATCATCTCAATCAGAAACTGCCTTCTTAGTATGCATACACACGTGTGTAAAGATAATGATGTCATTAAAAAGAGTGAAAACGTACGGAATCCTCATCTACTAATCAGTATTCCAATGTTCAGATGTCAAATTTCCCAGAATCCAATATATCAGGTTGTATCTCTTGTACTTTAATGAAGACCTCGAATAGTACTTTACTTGGTAATGGATTACTTAACTTTATGTGTTTTCGTATTTGTGAGTGTAGCATCCGCGGATACCCTTCGCCACGCCCTTGGTTTCATAGGACACCCAAGGATGTATGCATATTTCTATATGTGCATGTCAGCTCCTGTTTGAAACTTAGGGTTTGTGTTTTACCCGTTGGCGTTTCCATTTACGTTGCGGTCGGCGTCGGTTACGGCGATTTTGTCAACTTTTCCATCTATATTTGTGGTGATACTTGCGTCCGTATTCACATGGCTTCGTATCTGTACCAGTGCCTGTGTCTGTGTCAGTACGTGTATCTTTGTCTGTGTCTATGTCCAGGGGTGTGTCTGTGTCCGTGTTTGTGCCTGTCTCTGTGTGGCCGTGTGTCTGCGTCTGTGTCTATGGCTGTAATTGTATCTGTGTCTGTGGCTGTGCCTGTGCCTGTGCCTGTGCCGTTATCCGTGTCTATGTCTACGTCTGTATCTACTTTCTATATCTATTTCTGTATCTGCGTTAGTGTTTGTACGTAAGTTGACATGTGTGTTTACCAGATGTATGGGAAGGGAATGCAAAACTATTACGCCATTTTCTCCTACACATCTCATCCACCCGTTGTCGTGATAAAAAATGCAATCTAAAAGAAGCAGTTAATCCAATGCAACATACTTTCAGCTGATGTAGGCTCTCGACCTGTCACACAGAAGCACTTTTCATCACGCAGATGGCATTCTAACTCGCTATCACTAATACCAACAGCCACGAACGACACAACCGCAAGGATCAGTTGAAGGAACGATATGATTATCATTACAGTGTCCACCGCCAGAAATGCTATCAGCTGAAGATCAAACAAGACAAGCGAATTATGTAGATCAGTGAATAATACCTCGCTAAGGCCCTGTCCACACTATTGCGTCTTCAAAACTTTCCGTTTTCATTTGCCGAAAACGCAGCAAAATATTTGCGTCCACACTAACGTTTTCACATCGTTTTCACCCATCCGGTTGTTTGTACTGGGCATCCTCAGCTGACGAAAAGCTATTTATAAGTAGTGCATATTTGCGAGAATATTGAAAAGTTTTCGACTCGATTTTGTTTCGTTTTGTGTCAATTGTGAATTGAAAACCAAAGGCTGTGGAGTTTTCCGTTGTTTCAGGCAATTCGTTGTAATGTTGCGAAACGAAAGTTGGCCATATTATAATAAGGTAAAATCTGAAACTATCTTGTTGCCGTTTTTACTCGCGTGTGATTGTCTTCATATCGTATTTGTGTATTGAAACCTAGGTCGCATCTTCAAAACCAACGACCGTTTACAAAAGGTTCCGTTTTCAACTGTCCACACCAAAACCTTCAGAAGCGTTTTCAAATGTTTAGTTTCTGTTTTCCATTGTTTTAGTGTGGACGAAAGGTGAAAACGCAACAATCCCGATGCGCTTTCAAACGAAAAACGCGGTATTAGTGTGAGCGGGGCCTAACAACAAACTTAATAACATTAAACATTTTCAAAAAGAAGTTAAAACTGGTAAAAACAAAAAAAATTGATGATGGCATGAAGCGATTTTGACTCGTCTATTAGAGTTAGGAATTGGGCTAGGATAATTTAGAGTAACTGTTAGGGTACTGCATGTTCATGTTTTTAAAAGTTTCTAATTAATGTCCAATAAATGTGTTTTGTAACACTGGTCATACACGATAAACACACAATTGCCCATGAAAGATAGGAAGTATGGAAACTGAAATTCATTCATTGGCACTGATAAGACGCATAAAGTATTGACCTCCGCGCTGCAGCAACGTGGAGCAATTATTGCGCCATTGAAGCCGCAACAGGTTTAACCATTTAATGACTAACATACAGATACACCCACTCAGCACACACAAACAGCCTGCAACACAGGACAACGACAACCATTCGCTGGCTCCAACATAACAAATGTTTTATACAGAATAAGGAAAAACCAGCCATGAATATTTTGCAAATGGACTTACCAAACCACGTTTTTGCCGAAAGAGTAAAACAACTCCGAGGATCCCACAGGCGATCAGCTGGAGAATGAAGGTGAGAATCGACAGTCACGTAATCTATTTTTCTAATATTTTTCTGGAAAGAGTTTAAAACTTTTCCCAGGTGTCACAAGTAATATATAAAGTTCTATAATTCACTCCAAGCCTTAAACCTATCTTGAGGCTCTCTGGTCCCGGAGGAGGGGGGAGCGGTCGCGGCTACTAAGTCCTGAACTATTTAACTTATATAAACAAAATTTGGTGCACGAAAAGAAAATTTTAAAAAAACGATTATTTTAATGTAGTTTAATTGACATGTGACGCCATCAATAAGTCATAATGATGTCATAAATGCCTAAATTTCGTGTTTTTACAAAATCTTGCTGATCACTGAGAAGCAGAAAAGTTTACTTATGTTTCTGACTTGGGAAAACAACAAACAAATGTCATAAACCGATAACAAGAACTGCCCTTCAAATATGAGTACATTATATTATAGAATTTTGGTTTTACAAAGCATGCTTCTTTCAGGGAAAGTTTCATGTCTAAACCTCAATTTACTTTATAAACCGAAATGTTTTATTCAAATTGCTTGCATTAAATGCCTTTGTCACTCAATCTTTTTGTTGCTTTGTTCGTAACATTTTTAAATCCAACAGGAAATGCTTCTATATTTGACACAGGGAAGAGAATATGGCCACCATCTTGAAATTTTAGAAAAGATATAACGCAACACTTATGACGTCACAAAAATATCGCATACCATACTTCAAGAGTAATAATTAGCACTTGTTTTAAAGAACTCGGTATTATATGGGGAAAAGATAAAAATTGAAATTCAGTGACCAAACATAGCGTCAAAAACGGCGTTGCCACGGTAACAGTGATACCCTTGACGCAAAGTTGTCCCCAAATCTTGTTCTCCTTTTAGTTTTAAGAAAAGTCATCAAATTTGGTGGTTATTGCATGCATATCAAGAAAGAGCTCTTCAGTTGAGATCATCGAGACCAATTTAAGCGTAAACGTAAGCGTAAGCATACGAAGCAAAAGTATAAGCACAAGCATAAGCATAAACATAAGTATTAACAGTAACAGTAGCATAAGCATAAGAACATGCATTAGAAGTTCACATAACATTTGAAAAGACACAGTATCTTATGCTTGTGCTTATGCATATGCATATGGGGCCTATGCATATGCATATAATTGCGTATTTCTTTCTGCCTGTATGCTCGTACGCGTGCCTAGCTGTGCTCGCGCACGTGCTCGTGCATTTGTTCGTGCTTGTGCACGTGCTCGTAGGCGTGCCTGTGCTCGTGCTCGTGTTCATAGTCGCTCGTGCTTGTGCTCGTGTTCATACCCGCTCGTGCTCGTGCTCGCGTTCGTACTCGCTCGCGCTCGTGCTCGTGTTCATACTCGGTCGTGTTCATACTCGGTCGTGCTCGTGCATTGCTCATGCTAATTATGCTTATGCTCATTCTCATGCTTATCTCGCAAGTGTCACTTGAAGTGTATTTAAAAGCATACTTACAGACATTTGGAGTTAGTTAGTATATTGATGATGACGAGACTCATTAGACTTTGTATGGGAAAATCAATATATTTCTCGAGCCACCTGGAGGACATGATAACGAGTCTAAGAATATTCTAAACGTAAATCAACTCCACACTTATTGTGTACGCCTTCCTTCACTTGTATATAAGCTACAGTTACATCTGTTTCGACAATGGTTTTTCAGTAACACCGATCGCGGAAATAATAACAGTTCAAAATTAATATCTTATTTTTTAACTGAAATATTAAATCAAGAGAGAATATTCTATTCGGGTTTATATTTGTTCTGGATATTCTGTTCCTCTGTCCAAATTGCCTCAATTCACCTGCACCAAAAACTCAAGGATACCAAATGAACTTTGCTTCTTCCTTTATGGCGTGTTCTAACATTTTGGGGGGTATCAAGTATATTCCCATGCATGGTTAATAACTAGCTCGATAATTTCTATAGGTACGAGGTATCCCTGACGATTAATAATAATAATAATGGCCTTTATTTATACACGGTAAAAGAATAAACGGACGGCAGCTGTAAAGCTGATGTGGCCGTGTGATACAATACAATCTAAAAATTTAAGAGTTTACGATTTTAATAATTAACCTTTTGACTGCCTAACTGTATTTGTCTAAC
>JAOEHT020147590.1:0-20193 GCA_025448195.2 Parazoanthus atlanticus
AACACGTGCTCTAGTGGATATTATTGTAAGTTACATACTGGTAACGGTTAAGTGCACGCTCGCCCAGCATAATAAGAAGAGGGTATCCAGGAATTAGAAAGGGTTTTAATGAATTCGGAGTACCCTTTTTACAATTTTGGTTGGTTGAGTTATCGGATTAAAAATATCGCCTTGCTTTATTTAAAACTTCATGTTTTAGATTAGGTGCTCAAGTTAACTCCCCACTGGCTTTTTAAGAGTTTTGGATAATTTATATTTTGCTTTGATCTCACATTTATCTTTGTTTTGCGGACACTCCCGATCAGAGCTTGGGCGCCGCCAAGGATCCAGTTAATTCCCCGACACACGTGCACTTGTACTGATACAGATTTTCCGACGGATCCAGAAATTCCCTTCCTTTTAAACTAGGAGTGAAATCAGGATAAAGCCAATAATGGCTTCATAAAGTCAACAAATTAATTTATAAATGTTACTTGCGTGATAATCACCCCGCATTTGGAAGCGTTTACACTTCACCCTTTAGGTCTTTCGGAGAAACATCAGCATTTATCCGGGGGGGGGGGTCATTTGGACCCCCCAAGATTTCCAAAAATGGTTACAGACAAAAATTGGCCATTTATCATGCAAGCAGTTTTGGCCTTGCTAAGTACTTCTCATGACAACAATCACGTTTTAATTAAGAACTGGGACAACAAGTTCGCCATCTTGGCCACCATCTTGGATTTCGCGAAAATGTTATATTTTAGCGAAAATGCAGCAAATTTTCTTGAATTAAATGGAAAAGATGTACTTACAGGCTCAAATAGGAAATATTCAAGAAGAAAAAAAAGAAAATAGAACGAATTTGTTGATTTAAACTTTACCTTGCACAATTAATTTTACATAAATTATTAGTGATAACATCCATTTAACATCAGAAGAAATGACCCTAATTGGGCCACAGGTACTGCAAGTTTTACTTTAATTTCCGCAAAGCTTTAGATTTTAGGTCGGAAAACCTTGGGAAGAGGGTCCGAGTAACCCCTCCCATAAACAAATAGGGTTATTAGTCGATAACACGTTCTCTAGTGAATGATAGTGTAAGTTACATTTATGTAACGGTTAAGTGCACGCTCGCCTAGCATAATAGTAAGAGGGAATCTAAGAATGAAAGCGGGGTCTCAATGACTCTGGAGTACTCCTTATTTAATCTTAGTTGGTACTGATTGATATATTCACTTGAGACTCCAAATGTTGTTCTATAACTATGTCTACGCATTTGCTTCAATATGTGTTAATAGTTTTGATGGCACGATCTCGGATTACCACGGATCCGATATCTTTATGGACAAATTGACTCCCTGGCCGTTTAAGGGTTAAAAAGAAGATGATTTTTTTTACTTTGATTTTACACCTATTTATGTTGTCAATGGACATTCCCAGTAGTTAAGAATGCAGTAGAGATTGCCTGCAGCTTTCAAGGGTCCAGTTGATTCCCCGGCACATTTACACCTGTAATACACATTTCCTGACGGATCCACAAGCCTGGAGAACTGATGCTCTTGAAATCCAATCGACGAGCACGTGGCACCAACAACTTTTTTATCCTGTTAAGCAAAAAAGACCTTACAAAAATATTTACAAGCTTGAGCCAGAAAGTAACCGTGATAACTAACTGAGTAAATGTGCCAGAAGTTTAAATTTGACGGAATATGGAATTTGAAAGATAAAATTAGTATGTAGTGATGCTGTTCGATTATCAAAACATATTTTCACTTGTATATTTTTGTTCATAAGTAGTTTTGGCGCGTTTTTAAACTTTTGATCGTAAGGGAAGCGGAGAAAAGGCTCAAAAAAATGTTTTGGAATATATACTCAAAATTATACTCACAGAAACTAACAGGGACCCTCTACAACCAGCTGTAAGGGGTCCCAGGGACTCCCTACAACCACTGGGGACCCTCTACAACCAGCCGTAAGGGGTCCCAGGGACTCCCTATAACCACTGGGGGACCCTATACAACCAGCTGCAAGGGGTCCCAGGGACTCCCTATAACCACTGGGGACCCTCTACAACCAGCTGTAAGGGGTCCCAGGGACTCCCTATAACCACTGGGGACCCTCTACAACCAGCTGTAAGGGGTCTCAGGGACTCCCTATAACCACTGGGGACCCTCTACAACCAGCTGTAAGGGGTCCCAGGGACTCCCTGGAACTCTGCAGTAGTGGAAGTCCTGACATATATATAATTATATATATGTTGTGGGTAGATGTATGTAACTTGCATTAAATTAATGGCTGGTGATGGCCAGCCTGTAAGCTTATTTATGCAATATGTAGACTTGTTTCTTTAATTTTCAAGTTAGATCTTGCACTGTAATCATTACAGTTTGTCATGAACTTTTTTGATACTATTATTTTGTTTGCAAAGTGCTTAAGCAAGAATATTTAGCATGGTTGAGTTTTTAGAGTTTATGTAAAAAAGAAATCTGACTTTTGCTTTACTGATTTTGGTGATTTTTCCTCTTTAAGAATGCGACATGATGCAGAGAAAGCAACTGTTGCCTTGAAAGAGGTGAGCTGGAATCGCCAAAGCTATGGGCCCAACCCTGTCTCCTGGCCCTCTTCCCCATCTTTTTCAAATGTTTACTGATTAAAAATATTTACAACTCTCTGCTGCTGTGGGGGGGGGATGTTGATTTTAGGCATCCAATTGTAATCAAGGTTGGTATCATATTTTACATTAGGCCACACCAATTTTATTCTTGTTTTTCTCTGGCTGTCCAATTTTTCCTGAAAATTAATGCAAAAAAGAAAAAGTTTCATGACGAAAGAAAAATTGAGTATTAATTAGTGTCACTATATTATGGTCCAGGGATCTATAGGGGTATGAGGGGTATGGGGGTGGGGTAGCATAGAGCTTGAGTTGAATTGAAAATCAAATGAACTCTGCCACTTAGAGATTTGTAGTTGTTCAACAATTATAACTGCATTGTAGTAAGTTTATTTAATTATAATTTATTGTTCAGGCCAGTGTTTCAGCAGCACACCGTAAACGTTTCACTCGCGTGGAAATGGCTCGTGTTTTGATGGAAAGAAACCAGTACAAAGAACGTTTAATGGAACTTCAAGAGGCTGTAAGATGGACGGAAATGATTAGGTATTTGTTGCATACCAAGTGCTCTTACAGTACTTAAATTTATGTTCTCATAATTCCAAGTAGCACAATGAGTTGTGATGTCAGAGGGGTCGGAGCTCTAATAGCTTGTTTTGCTGTCGCATTTCTCAGGCCCAGGATGATTTTCCAAGACAGTTTTAAAACATTTGGTTCTAATTACTAATTCCATAAAACCTCTTGAAAGGCACTCTCACAAGTTAAGGCCTCCCCCTCCCCATTTAATAAGAGTTTCAAGTTTCTAAATGATAGGCCAGGCTTCCCCCTTCAAAACACATAGAACAGCTGGGATTCCAGTACCAAGTATATTTAATTAAAGAAGTACTAACACTACAATAATTGTGTTTGTAAATCACAAAATGCATTGATTTGAATACACTAAAACTGAAGCTACAGTTTTGTATTATTTTTAAAAATCCAAAACTGTTTCTTGTTTCTTCTACACAATTTGAATTAATTTAATTTGTAGATTTTCTCCCTTAGCTAGTCATCTCACTGGAGTGTAATTATTGTTGCTTTATAATATATTTTTGGTTGTACAACATTGCAACTCAAACCCGAACCTCTTACTGGACTTAAATAAATATGTGCCTGCACTATGATAACTATTTAATATATTATAAAAATTCACATTTGGTTCAACAGGGCCTCAAAAGAAAGGAACCTTGAGTTACAGCAAAAGAAGAAGTCTTCAATTTGGAAATTGTAAGAAAAAGACTTGGTTCATTTTTGTGTACTTAATAAAGCTATATCGATTTTGAGAAGAAAATGGAAGAAGATCTGACAGTACTTTTATTAACAAATATAAACAATAAAATTTTTGTTATTTGAAATATGAAACCACATCATTCCATTGACAGTGTTATCAATACCTTATGTAAATAGTTTTAGCAACTTATTTGGGCCCACCCCCAAGCGACCAAATCCGCCAACTGTCAGCATACGGTATGGCTCACCCGACGACAGTGCTATTGGGCGTCACAGTTCTCCAGTACAACCAAGTGAGAGAAGATCCAACTCCCTGACCTCTCTCAACACAAGTACAGCGCCTCCAGCAGGCTTTGGCAGTGAAAAGTAAGTAGTAACTTGGGACGGGCTTCTGTAGTTATTTACTACAACTTGAGTTTGTTGCATTTCTAACTGGTTAAACTTTCATCTTCAGAAATAAATTATGATAAGCTATTTCTTCAGATAAATTTTCGGTTAATAGTAACAGAGTCTAGAAAACTGGAAAAAGACTGGAAATCCAAAAAATGTTTGGAAAGTCTGGAAAAAGTCTGGAAAATAAAGCAAAGGTCTGGATAAAGTCTGGATTTTCAGGGCTTTACTCCAGTTAGCAGAAATAACGCCCACATTTTTCATTATTATTTTTCAGAAAATATGCTACCAAACATCGGAAGACTAAAATGCAGGTCAATAAAATATCTAAAATCTTGGCCTTTGCATGAAATGGGAACAGTCTATGATACTTTTATCTGAAACGATTACCTAATTTTGAGTCTGGAAAATAAGGAAAATAGGTCTGGAATGAGTCTGGAAGAAGTCTGGAATTTTGCATTCAAATATCTGTACAAACCCTGCATAGTAACATTCTGTTTGCATTCCAGCTTCGACCGACAGCGATTAAGTGAAAGAAGAGAAAGGTACAAACAAGTGAGGGCTTACCTTAACTCAGGTAACTGAACATTGATTCCTTATTCACCTATTTTCAAAGAACCATCAAAATAAGAAGCTGAGAGCACTGCTCAGCTCCAGTGCAAGAATTTCAGTAAATGGCAAAGTGTTAGGTGTGGATGTAAGGTGAAATGTAGTTCTGTTTGAACATAATATCTTTTTGATTGTTTTAAGTAAGTGTAATTGTTGTCTGTTGTTACTTAAATAGACCTGTCTGAGGGTCGCATGCAGGCGTATGGGTGGAGTTTGCCAGCCAAGTATGCTGGTGAAAGTATGGACGGCAGCAAGGACCTGATCTCTGTTCCAGTTCCTGTATACTGCAGGCCACTCAACCTCAACGACCCAGGAATGAAAGTTAGTAAAGTTCTATCAAGGAAACCCTAAAATCCTAAGCCATCTATTTGAATATGAGACTTGATTCTTTTGTCTTGTGGTTGAATGCTGTTATTACAAAGTTGTCTCATGTTTGTGCCAGATCTGGTGCGCAGCTGGTGTGGACCTGTCTGGCGGTAAGACCAAGGACGGAGGATCTGCCATTGGGGCAAGTGTCTTCTATGCAGACAGTTGTCGTGATGGTGAAGTGGGTGAGCTGAAGGAGGCCACTCCATCAATCATCTGGATTGGCAGCAGCACTCACTCGTCAAGCAAAGTCACGATAATCGATGCAAACTACCCTCAGAATGTTTTGGATTGCTTCGTGGTGTGCACATCCCATTTGCTGTGCATTGCGGCAGTTCCCGGAGCCTTAGAGGCAGACTATGACAGTGACACTGCTAACGGAGAGGAAAAATCTGATGGTAGTCAGGGTAGGTGACAGGGTTCTGTTCCTGTAGCCTGCTAGCAAGCTCGCTTGTGAGGGGGAAAGAAGCGACGAGAAAAGGATAAAATCGCTGGATGACTTGTATTTTATTCTTTTTGCATCGCTTCCTTCCCCCTCGCAAGTGAGCCTGCTTGCAGGCTATGTTCCTGCAGCGTAAAGTACCCTGGGTGCCAGAGGTACAACTCGCTGTTTAATAGATCTAGGAGAGCACTGCAGGGGAGGGATATATGAGAGAAAGAGAAAGCTTGTTTGTTGGCCTTCAAAATCATTTTAAAATCGCAAAGTTGCATCTGGCACCCAGGATAATGTTAGAGGGGCTCTAACATACATGCACCATCAGTTAGAGTGTGATTAGGCCCAATAATACCTGTTTATTGGGTTGCACTGGGTGAAAAATTAGTTTACTAGGTAGGTCAGTACAAACTTTTTTTTTGTCAGGAAAAAATTGTTTAAAAAACCGGCTTGAAATCTCAACTACATCATGTCTTGTAGGAAAACCAAGAATTCTCCAAAATGAAACCTAAAGTAAAAATATTTACACCAGGGTTAGTTACGTAACCGAACCACAGGCATTTTTTATTTGGCCTCGATGTTTTTTATTCACTTTAATACTCTTTGTGTAGACAGCACTAAAGACTGCAATAACGCAGTCAGGAAAATTGTGGCTGTTGTTGTTGTTCATTAATGTGAATCATTACCACTGACAGGGATGTTTCAATCACAGTCCAGCTACTGTTACGTCACTGTCATCACGGCTCATCACAGTTGTTGATGTCTGTTACAGTGCTGTCAGCTGTTGTCATTTTGACATTACTATTAACAGCATTTGCTCTCAGCCACAGCACGGGCAAACTGCTGTTAGACTATAGCTTGCCGATATTACCTAAAGCACAGGGAACCATTGCTTGATTGGTTCAGTGATTGATTGATTTCAAGATTGAGTACTTGGACTTTTTCATTGTTAATTTCTTCTTGCAAACAGTAACTGAACATCGTTTGCTAGAGGTAGGTTTCAACAATGAACAGTTTTGAAATTTGTATTTCAGATCAAAACTCAACAGAACAAACTGATGCTGGAAGAAAGAAGTTTTCTGATCCTCTTGGTAAGTGAGTAACATGCAGACTGTTGACTCTCTTGTCTTGCTATGTTTTGGACATAAGATTTTTCAAAATTTATAATTTATAATTAACAATTTCCAAAATAATTAACTGCAAACACTTTTTCTCCTCAATACAAGCAAAATGAATGGTCATTGTATGGATCTTCGACAATTTGTGCAGAAGTTAGTATGTTCTCAGATTTTGTAAAATTCTTTTTTGCCGGAAATGGGCTAGAAATTAGTTTCTATTTCAGAATATTTTACGCATTTTTTTCATGGAGAAACTTCAAGAAGTTTCCTTATTAGTATAAAGTCACTCAAGTGTCCCAAGGGAAACACTAAAATGTTATCAGATCTAAGAAAAGAGGAAGATAAGGGAGGTGTTCACGACCCCTAGAACGACTGGGGACCATCTACCATCTCGGGTCCCCGAGACTCCCTATAACTGTACACGAACGGAAACCCTGTAGTTAAGGTCAATTATAAGAAGTATTATTCTGTTGCAATGTTGAAATATTCGATTGCAAGGTTGAAAAAACTTGTTGGGTTAGAAAGACAAGTTTTGTATGGTCGTGGAGTCCTTCCTAAGGTTGAACCATTTTGCCGGCAGACACATTTTTATCTTGAGCTAAGCTACTTTCCAAGGTCAACGAATTGGCTGCTGGAATTGTAACTTCCCGTTTTCCCTCTTCTTGTTTGTGTAACTCGTTCGTTTGAATCTCTATTCTAAAGTCACACGAAGGTTGAAACTATATATATTCAGCTGTTACACCCTCTATAAAATCACAAAATTGAGCTTTTTACATTCTGTTTTGTAAAGAAGACGTTGGAAAGGTGGCCTGCTGGTTAAGTTAATGTATTCTGTAATTCTCGTTGACGTTCTCGTCTCTCTAATATCTGCAAGTGTTACTGATTAATGGTGATATATAATCCTCATATTCCATCTCTTGGCTGTCCACGAAGGAGTCCAGTCCTCTCCAACCAAGGCTGCGGCTGGAGGGGGAAGCCCTGCGGCAATGGACACAGCGACTGTCAAGGACGTTACCACAGGCGATGGCTCGACAGAGGAGGCACCAGTCTCTGAAGGAGTTGAGAAGATGAGCAGTGTGTTGCCCACCATGTGGCTCGGGGCACAGTCAGGATGGTGAGTTGCATTGCGACTTGCTTTAGCTTCACGAGGCTGCCGCACCACCTTTTTCAAAGTATGCTATCAAGAAACTATGGAATCTTCAAAGAGTTTTCTCAGGGATGCAGAATGCTTGTAGATCAGTGTGAATGAGATCCTTTTATACTCTTTCAAAATATGCATAAAACTGGAACGTTCCCAAAATAATTTATATCATGTGTCTCATAATGCAGTTTTATTGCACTGCAGGTTTATAACATGCTGGTCGTAACATAATGTAACCATGCAACCTCAAACCATTATAATCGGTAACACCAAATACTTACTCTATTTTCAAGAAAAAGCAGAATTGACCGTTGAAGGTTTTTGTGTACATGTCTGATACATGGTCAAGGAAACTTATGACGCAGAAATAGCAGGAAAAGGTAATATAGGAAATGCAGTTTGGAGTGTCATTTTGGGGATAACAACACCTTCACAACAACTTATGGTTTCTGATTGGTTGTTTCTCATTGGTTGTTTCTCAGTGTCTTGATCAGTGAAATTTTTGAAATGAAATATGACCAAGAACTCTAAAGATTTTGATCCTTGTTATCATAAGTTATCAGGATTCACAATACTTTGACTGGCAGTGTGTTGACTATGAAAGTGTGTAAGAAGGGCAATTGAAACTGTGAATTGAATATTCAGTTTAAATAATAATTCCAAAGGTAATCTCTTCCTGTGGATGAAAAAAATAAATAGCAGATTTGATCTAGCAATGTTTGTTACTTTCCTAGTGTGTACGTCCATTCGGCCATATCTCAATGGAGGTCGTGCATTCACTCGATACGACTGAAGGACTCGATACTCAGCATTGTGTAAGTATGGAACAAGCATCCTGGTCATCTATAGACTGTGTGCATCCTGGTATTCTGTACTGTGTGCATCCTAGGTCAGGTTATCTTGACAGGGGATCCTAGTTAACTTCACACTAAAGCTTTGAAGAGTGGTCTCAAACGGAAGCACTTTCTTAGGCATCGTCACTTCCCATATTTCTAAATGCAATCCTTTTCTATAGGTTAGCGTGCCAATATAAAATGCCGTTTTTTCTATAAATTTCCTGAAGAAATCAGTTGAAACACAGGTCTAATAAATGCATCAACAATCAGATGGGACAAACTAAAATGCTTTGCTGCTTACTTGTTCCTGTTATTTGTAGATTAACGAAAAATTACATATACATTTTGAAATTTTGAAATAATCAAGCGGATTTTTCATGTTTACACTGACAACTTTCATGTTATTTGTGCCATTAGACATGTCAATGGTAGAGTTCTTGTGGCACTGGCGGATGGAACAGTCGCTATTTTCCACAGAACTGCAGGTGAGTGATTTCTAGATGATCTTGCATTTGTCACGTGTCTGAACACAGCCAATCAGTGCACTCTAGCCTGGCTTTTAGCCAGTCGTTCCATCGAACTGTTAGGGACAACATGAGATCTAAATTGCTTGATGCCACTAAAAACTAGTGCAGCCATCTGGTAGCTTGAAATGGATTTGAATCCTCGTCGCCAATGTTATATCTCGAGACTTAAACATTGAGGTCGTTTTATAATCTGGTTTAATTCCTGTGTACTACAAAGAGTAAAGTGAAAACGAGTTGTGTTCCCTATTTAAGAACTTTTTGGTGGTTGATTCTTGTGGCAACATCACGTTTTCCTATTATATTACCTGGAGAGAATGTACGTTTTAATTTAATTCAATAGTCCAGTTTCGTATTCGTAGTTGCCGCTGATTACAGTGACTTACGCCTTGTTCTCGCAGCGTTAGCCTCGACTTGATGTCAAATATCCATAAATGCCAATGTAGATATGCGCTATTTACAACTCTGTGTATTGTTGGAGGCTCGGACTTATAATCCTTCTCGCTGGTATTTGTGTATATTCTGGGAATACGAAACTAGACTATTGACAAATCTTGATTATTTCTGTCAGAGGGACAATGGAACTTCAGTAACTACCATCTACTTGACCTCGGCCGTCCTCATCACTCCATCCGGTGTATGACTGTCGTGCACGAGAAAGTCTGGTGTGGGTACAGGAACAAGATTCAAGTCATTCACCCCAGAACCATGAGGGTTGAGGTGAGAGTAACTATATCTCTGTATATTATTCACTCTTCACTAGTACTAACCTCTGGTGTATGACTGTCGCTGCTTGATAAGCTCTGTGGTTTCTGTTAACCAGTTTGAACAAATGGTGGTAAGAGTAACAAGTTGACAGAAATTATATTTCGGTGAACGAAGTAAAATTATTAGCTCGGAAAACAGGCTCGCATTATTTCATGATAGCATTTTTTAAAATCGTATCGTCAATATTTAGACAATGTTACAAGCTTTCTATTGAATTATAGGTTTGTGCAGAGGACTGAAAGGAACCGCTAGAGATAAGCGTTTTTCTTAAGCTAGGAAAATAAGGTACTTTGCTTGGGAAATCAGGTACAGCAACGGTTGTTCGCCCTTCAAAGACAAAAAAAGAGGCTCAACTTACTGTCTGGGAAAGGTGGTACAACAACTGGGGAAAGACAGAACAATTTACCTGTGTACCGGCCTTAAGAAAAACACTAAAGATATCCTTAAGGCCCTCTCTATTACCCGACAAGGTGACATGTTACTTTTTCATCAGAAAACGTTTGATGCCCATCCTCGGCGTGAGAGCCAGGTGCGACAACTGGCGTGGATCGGCGATGGTGTGTGGGTGTCCATTCGACTGGACAGTACCCTAAGGTTGTACAACGCCCATACGTATCACCACCTACAAGATATCGACATTGAGCCTTATGTCAGCAAAATGTTGGGTAAGTGGAAAGTTTACATTCAAACCTTTTCCAATTAAAAGTTTTTACAGGTTTCGATTGCCTAAATATTTTACGAAGGAGCACAGACAAAATACACAAGTTTTCGAAAACCTTTGGAAATGAAGAAATATTTTTTACGATTTTTGCAAATTTTCGGAATTTTCGAAAATCTTCGGAAATGTTTCGAAAATTTTCATAAAGTTTTTGAGGATTCTTGAAAATTTTGGGAAAATCTTCGGAAATCGATATCACTGGTGAGGATATGGAAAATACGCCTGTGCAGTTCTAAGCAAAACACTCTTGTTTGTATAAGAAATTTATTTTATTTTGCTGCGTTGTTTTCTCAGGTACAGGGAAGCTTGGTTTTTCGTTTGTACGCATAACAACACTGTTGCTAAGCAACGACCGCCTGTGGGTTGGGACTGGCAATGGCGTCATCCTCTCAATCCCCCTGGTGGCTGCCAGGCCGGCCAAGGATGACGGGGAGACACCAGTTACGGCCAGCAGTCCTGGGACTGGTGGCCCTGGTGGAGCTGTCCGCGTGTATAGCAACACTGGGAGAGATGGGGAGAGTATAGCAATGGGCGGGAGTTTTATGCCCTATTGTTCGATGGTGAGTTGGACAAACGGAGAGTTGGGCGGTACTTTTCAGTTTAAATCCGCTGGAAGAAAGAGAAAAGAAGGGAGGCTGTTTATTAGAATGTGAAATACAGGCTGCAAAACAATGAAGATTTTTGGAGTTTGTAGAAAGAATCTAAACAATTGTAGCTTGTTTTAAAAGACTGTTGAACCTCGAAATTGAAACGACAAACGCCGTCTTCCATTAAGATAAGAAAATTTTTTGATCCAGTTTGTACCGATCGAAACGAAACACACGATTGGCTGATATGACAATAGGATAATGAACTAAACAATAACCTTAACCCAGCCTTAACCCTGCAAACAACAGCTGGTACAGTGTAATACAGCTCTCGAACGGTACAGGTATACCGGAAGATTTCAGGGCCCAGTTTCGTTGAAAGTGGCTTAGTGTATGCAGGGTAAAATTTAATTGGCGATTAGATGTACTTCTTTAGAGTCTTATTCGAGATCACATTCGGTTACATAACTGATTTTTAGAGGGCTAGAAGCACTGGAAGATGTATTCCAATATGAAGAAATATAATTTTAAAGTTCGGTCTAACCCTGAGTTACACGGTTAGGCTGCAACCGGGTCCAGATCACCAATTTCGAAAATTTAATTGAAATTGATAGAAAAAGACAAAACAAACACTGGAAAAACAGTTTGTAAAGTTAAAACAGTATGTTGTGAAAATTTGCTGTGTTGTATAAACGTTGAAAAAGGAATATTTTTATCAACAAACACCGCTAACCTTTTCTGTAGGTCAATGCGCAGCTATCGTTCCACGGCCACCGAGATTCGGTCAAGTTCTTCGTGACAGTCCCAGGTGCTATGAAACGCGTATCAACCTCGACCAAGTCTGGCAGCCCGTCCCAGACCCCATCGAGCTCCAGCCCTGAGAAAAGCCAAGCGAACAAGCTGATGTTAATGCTGAGCGGTGGGGAGGGGTATGTTGACTTCCGGTTGGGTGATGGCGAGGAGGCCTGTGTCGAGGAGCAGGGTGACCTCATTTCCGTTACCCTTAAAGGGCAATCGACCAATGAGCGAAGTCATATTATGGTCTGGCAGGTATCATACGTGTGATATTATGGTCTGCCATGTACCGTAGGTATGAACCGTGGGCGCTGTGTGATATTAAAGGTCCATTTGCAACCAAAATGCTTTGCCAATTAATTGAACTTCTCACACTCCAGTAAATTTGGTATGGAAAATATTTTTCTGTCATATTGACTTCCAACTGTTTTAAAATAGTTTACATTATTGTTCTCTTTTCTTACTCTAATAAACAAACGTGCAAAGTTAGATATAGGCTTTGTCATTAATAACCTATCTTATGTTAACTAAATGTAAACAAACTCGCGCAAAGCATCTTGGTTTAAAATGGGCCTTTGAGGTTTTTGCTCAGTTTTGATGAAAGGGATTTATTGCAAACTTCAATTGCGTTTATTAAATCGAAGTCCCTATGCTAAGTTGATAGCAAAAACAGTCTAAATTTTCTCCGTCTCGAGTATTACATATATTTTTTGTCCAGTAAGCAGTTAAGATATAGATTTGTATAATAGGATGATATATTTAAATATATTTGTTTCGCAGTTCTTTCGAGTACTGTAAGGGCCAACACTGAATGCGACGTGGCAAGGTCGTATAAAACAGTGAATACCTGCAATCAAATTCAACTGTAGTTGTTATTGACACAGAAAATGTATAGAAAGATGCTTTTCAAAAATTGGTTTTGCCTTGAATGGATCTTTCAAATTTGATTTTTTGAGCACTGAGAACCAAGCGAATATAAAAAAACCCCGTCCATTCGTTCAAACTGAGCAAACCCTGAGGAAGAGAAGATATTTTAAAGAATTGAAAGTTACAGTACAGCAGGGCTGCGCGAACGTAACTCAGTAAGAAACTGTTCACGTTATATTATGTTATTTTATTACGTCAGATTTGTTGCATTGAGATATAGGTTTTGAATTCTTGGGGCTACGATTGAACGGCTTATTTTCATTCTGCACGTCCAGTCAAAGTTTTTAAAAATGATATTTCAGAGAATGTATGCTAATGCAGCTAACAGTTGTCGCACAGATGTAACAAGAAAGTTTGCGTGAATATGGTCAAGAAGCTATCAGAAGTCGGCAGTTTGTTGTAAAAACAAGTCTCTTAAATTATTTTAAACAAAAAATACCAGTTATTCTTTCATTTGTTACTTAATTGTGGTATCTTTTCTTTCTTTCCTTTTTAAACCACCTGTAAATTTTGCGGCTTTGGTACCAGACTTTATCAGATTTTTATTTTTTGGTGTTGGATTTTATTGTGGAAAATTCGTTAAGCGAGTTGCTGGGCATCATATATTTAGAGTTTTAGCTAGTGTGCTTGAAACGTGTTCAGGGTGTTTCTGTTAGTCAGGTTTTTGTGTAAAGCTATTTTTCGTCCACTTGATGTGTAGTGTCGGTTTGATAGTGCTTCAATGGCAAGTCCAGGCAAGAAAACTGAAATTTGCGTTACCTCGTTCCTGTAAAACACGGCGTAACTTAATCGGAAATTATTTAGTGAATTAGAATACCAAACCAGTCAGTGGTATTGTGCGCTGTGATTGGACATTGAAACTTGGAATACGTTCTTCACATATGGGTGAGCACGAGTACGGGAGTGTGCTTCTCAATTTTCTGTCGTCTGAGTAAATGTTAACTATTACACCATGATACTTATGTATTATAAATCAACATTTTAGCGAAATGACAACAGTAAATTGAACGGGAAGACCTGCTATAAACGGCACATGGTCATGCTATTCACAACTTTAGTTACTTGGTACTCAGCCTTTGTTGTAGTAGTATACCCCCTGCCCTTCAGCAAATTGTGGAATGTGATTACCACATATTTTCGTTTTTTCGTCATGTCTGGTGATTTCTTTATATTTTGAAATTATATGCTCCTAAGAAAAGTAATTCCTATATGAAAATGCAATGAAACAGCTTTGAAAATCCCCCTTTAATGCGAAGTCCAGTTCATTATTATTTGGGTCGCTGTATCAATTCATTCTGTAAAATAATCTGTGTTGTAAAGTAGTTTGTGTTTCGTCACTGTATTATATATTTGTCAAAGACAACAATTTTTAGCTTTTGAGTCCTTAAAACTTTTAACGTTTCTGTAAATAATGAGTTTACAACAAAGATTGATTAATTAATTCAAGATATTTTTCTTTAAACTAGAAAACAAAAGGTAAAGAACGAGTCATTTAAAAGTAATGTGCCAGTTGGTTGTGAGAGAAGAAACAAAGTATATCTAATCTTTGAATCAGTATTTAAATATTACAAAGCTAGTCGAATCCTTAGTAATCCTGGTTAGAAATAAGGCAATTATAATTGTTTTCGATTGTTCGATAAACCTGAATCTGTAGTTTGTTGGTTTTTCTTGGATATCAGATTTGAATATATAGTTTCAGGCTGCACTCAACACTCACGATTCCAGGGGGAGTTAGACTGTGCATTCAAACTTATAAATTCGTTTCTCGAAATCGTTTTCCTTCCAGAATATACTCTTTTCATCAATAGCCATTTTCAAGTTACGCGCGAGTTCCCGCGAACATGAAGTCGAGGCTTGGTGCCACGCTTTCATGTATTTGCTGTATTTTCTCGCACCAAGCCTCGACTTCAAGTTATGCTTCACGGGAATTGAAGCGAAATTCAGAAATGGGCCATTAGGCTCGATTGGTTGTACGTTAGAAGTGAAATAATGGGGAAGATAACTCCATTACTTCATAATTATGTCAAAGGTAATGCACCAACATGCAACTCAACTGTTCCGCACTGAATTATCATTTCTATTATCGTTGTAAACGCAAAGTTAATGATTTATGCGTGTAAGAATATTATTACAGGGTTATAAAACTCGGTGAGTTTCTTGTTATATGCTTTTGTTCTCTATATCTTTTGTTCGTTGGCCTTGACCGTGCACAAAACACAAAAGGTATTGAAATGCATATGAACAACTAACCAGTAGAAACATTGAGCTCACACGTAAAACAAAACAATGTGCACGGCCACGGTTTGTTCAACATAAAACATAGCAGCTTTGTTATACATACAACATTTATTTTGACTCAAATTTTCGAGTAGCTGAATAAGTTAGTTTATTTTCCAACTTCAGTCCGTGGAGTACGAAAAACTCATATTTAGGACTGGATTGAGTACAAATATCCTGCGATATTTGTACTGTTGAGGTTATTTTGTACAGCTGTTCGTTACGCGTCGCTAGTCACGCATCACGCGCGCTTCTTTATGAGTTAAAGCGATATTCATGGTAAAAAAAGGAGACAAAGTTGGATAATAAATCTCTTATTAGACAGTTTAGTGTGTAGTATGGGTGGACATTTTTACTCGTCTTTTTTATTTTGGATCACCCTTCGGGCTCGCCAAAATACTACATGACTCGTAAAAATATTTCACCCATACTACACACTAAACTGTCTAATAAGATATATATCTTCCCTACAAAAATGCATCAGTTAATGCCCATAATGTCCTATCCAAAGAATGGCACCAGTTATTTCATCTGTATGACAGGACACCTCCTTGAGAGGAGGAGGAGGAGGCATGAAACGGATTGTGGATAATTTCTGTGAATTTGCAGATCTTATTGAATGTACAAAGTGAAATATGATTTGGCTGATTATTGGATTTAGGGCATTGCCATTCAAAATGCAACAAACTGGTGGATTCACTTGCAGACTGCAAGAGTAATTGACAGATTTGGCAACCTTTCACCCCCTCCTTTCACTTGTTGCAACCTTTCACCCCCTCCCCCCTCTGGAGGTAGGGACCTTCAGGTCAATTAAAGCTTTAAAAAGCTAAAAAATAATCTGACAGCAGAGCTTGGATATGACGATACTCATCAGAGAGGGGTTGGAAACGCAAAAATAAGATACGACTAAGGGGGTGGGGCTGGGGAATAATATTTACACCAGTTGATATAAAGTGCACTGCATTACTGAACTGGGGTCCAGACAATTTCAACTTTTTCTCAAATTGAATTATAACATCATAGATACTTACCGTTTCTGGAAGAAACTTTTCCACAACAATTCTGTCGAACAACGGCTTGAACCGGAGCAGTGCACGGGCCTAGAAGGAAAAATAAATAAAAAAGTAATATGACTACTCTAGCTTGAAAACGGAATCGGGAAGTTAAGAAAACGGACAACGTTGGATACAATCTCTAACAAAATCAAGATTGTTCACAAGCTACAGGCGTCTGAAAAATGTTCGAAGCAGAAATCGATGTCACAATCACGTGCCATTTAGAAATAACTGGAGATACGGAAAGGATATACTTTTGCAAATCATTTGAAAATCTCACTTGCCAAAAATACGATACAGAATAAGTAATGCAATTTTACTCACCATTGCGAAGAAAGAATGAATGACTAAGGAACCACACCAGAAAAAAACCACCGCAACTTCTCCAAAGTCTTGCACGTGTGAGTTATGTAAGTGGATCTGAGCATGCGTAGTTTTATGACATCTCCACTGAGTTTGCGCATTGCGCAAGTTCAACCGGTCTTGATCGGCTTGACCGTGCACGTGGGGCGGACGAAGTCTGCAGAACTCGACAGAAAAGCATTATTTTGCACAGTAAATTGTGCTTCAATCTCCTGTTTGATCATCTTTAACTTTCATACTATTCTTAAAGTAAGTATAAATCTCCTCTTTTGGTATTTTGATCGGGGATCTCAGGTGATTTTTGTGAAAAACTAGATTCACGTACATGACACTGTCACGTGGTTTGTAAATTACACTGCAAAATTCTTTCGAACTGTTGATTTTTACCTCAGATTTTCTCAGAGAGAAAAATCATTTTACAAGAAGTGAAGGTTTGCAGTTTGTATTTGTTATATACCAAGGATGTATCGAAGTTTCGGGATTAAGCAATTTTTTTCAATAGCTGAATAAGATTTCGTGATGCAAACTTTTGTCTGACTGGCTCTCGATATTCTCTGAAGTTTTATATTTTAAAATATACAATTGTTTTGCATTGTAACTGTTATTATTTACCCTAGCGTAGATTTTGTGCCTTCTTAGAGCAATCTAACTGTGTGTAATACACAAGAGGGAATAGGTGAAACTTTGTCAGGCGGTTGCATCATCAACCTTCATTCAGAGATGAATTCAAAATGAAAATGTACAAGGAGAAAGTACTGCAGTGCATGTATGGTTTACACATTCCTGCAAGCTTTATGAATAGTTAAATAGTTTTAGGTCCCACATGAGATATATGTCGGTGATAAAGAGGAAGCAATGAATGATTGACTTTACCAACTTTGTTACTTGGAGTATTGTCAGTAGTTCTGTAGCCTGAGGAGTGGCAAGCCCCCTACCCCCCCCCCCCCCTCCTCGACAAATCTACATGTACCATCTGTTATTTTTATTTAAATATCCAGTTGTTCTGCAACTGCATGGTCCTCTTACTGGGCTCCTTTTGAATGGTTAATATGGTAACACCTCTTTCCCTCCCCAGAATGTATCGTCTTTCAAGTGTTTTGCGCCCAGCAAGGCAGGTGTTGTCTTCGAGGATATTCACTCCCCGACTGGCTGCGGGGTTCAGTATGAGTGATAGACACCAAGCTGCCAAGGAGATCAAGTCTGGTAGAGACGCCCGAGAATCCATGCTTAAGGGAGTGGACATCCTTGCCGATGCTGTTGCAGTAACCCTTGGGCCCAAGGTGACATTTTAATTTTTTTTTGTAGTCATGAAACTTTCAAATATTTGGTGTGGATTCTCACCAGCTTTCTACCTTGATGCTCACAAGGCAGCATACTTAACTGATTTTTTGTTGTCTTTTGACTAATGCCAAAGTAAAACAAAACAACTGCTTTGGATAAAACTCTAGGTTTCATTTGATGTCTTGTTTTTACATTATGGGCAGAACTTCACCCAAGAGCTCAATTGGCAAGGGCAGATCCAGAAAATTCAGAAAGAGAGGGCTGGAACCCGCAATTCTAGAAAGTGGGGAAGGTACCTATGCTCAAAGGACCTTTTTTGGTGTTTTTTTTGTAAAATGTTTCCAAAAATGCCGACAAATGGGGGGAGGGGGCTGGGCCATGTCTGCCCCTCCCCTAAATCAGCCCTTGAACTGTAAGTGTGCTTGTTAGAGTTTTGTTTGTCCAGTTTCAGTAGTTACCTTGGTAAATGGTTGTCTTCAAAAGAATTCATCTATTTAAAACAATAAAATAATGAACTTTTCACAATAAACTTTTGAAACTTATAGATTTGATGAAAGAGAGAAAGAAAACAAGTTCAAAACTTTTTTCTCTTGGTATCTGCATGGCAGTAGAAGAAATAAAGAATTGTTTTTGAGAAATGTTTTTTCAGTCTTTCAAATATTTTTGTTTTCAAGAGCATTTTCAGCCTTCTTGCCCACACAAAATCATGTTTTTTCCCTTAAAAATCAACTTTCCCATAAAGCATTTTCAAGAGTTTTTCTGTTCCTTTTGTAGCTTCATGCTTTTTATGTTTGGATTGAAGTGAAGATACTGAAAGGATCCAGTAAAAATGAAAATAGAGTCCTGACTTAGCTTGATATTGGTCAGAAAAATATTCCCAATCATTTTATCTGCTGATAGATAAAAGTTTAAATTTTAAGCCTTTTATTATTTATTTGAAGAAATTCTGTAAATTACAATTCAGTTGTTATTAAATAAGAATTTATGATTCATAGCAATTTTTTTTAAGTAGTTCAGGAATTTGAGCTAGGATTAAAAACAAATATCTTTATAATAGGGAAAAAATGTAATAATTGAGCAAAGCTTTGGAGGACCAAAAATTACAAAGGATGGTGTTACCGTCGCTAAGGCCATTGAGCTGAAAGACAAGTATCAGAATATTGGTGCCAAACTTGTCCAGGACGTGGCTAATAACACAAATGAAGAGGCGGGAGATGGAACGACCACAGCGACTGTCCTTGCGAGGTCAATTGCCAAAGATGGCTTTCTTGAGGTCACAGATGGGGCTAGCCCACATGAAGTCAGAAGAGGTTGGTAAACTTGCTAATAATAATTTTATGACAACAATCTATTTCTACCACATCTAAATTGTTTCAATGCCTTTCCAAGTATCAGAATAAAGTATCTGCCAAGATTGTGTCATTTCCTATTGAGGTTCTACCAAAATCATGGTAAAACTTGTCTGCTCAATAGAAGGAAGACACAATTTCAAGATTTGTAATTTGTTCTGCTCGTCTTTTATAAATTATGTTTATTTCAACAAACAAACAAGTCTTTCATTTCCAACGAGTTTTATAGATCTGACTCGCCACAACCAGATTGGTTTCAAACAAACTAAACCGAACCCCAGCTCGGGTTTATCAAGTTGAAACATTCAATCAATAATGTTTGTGAAGTGTTTAAGTTCAACCATTCAATCAACAAATTTCAGGACAGCACATCGGGATTGGTCTAACTCAGTAACTGTTTTATGCAAGCCGTCATCCCAAGGCCAGTGAAACAAAGATTAAACTCTAAAGAAAATACATGCTATGACTATGACAGCTTGGCAAATATTCTGTATTTCAAATGAATGAATTCAACTGTTAAATATGTGTAATGTGTCCACAACATGACCAAATATGATTGGTGTTGAGTTACTAAATATTTTTTTTCTTTTAGGAGTCATGAAAGCAGTCACGGTCGTTGTGGAGCACTTGAAAAGCCTTTCCAAACCAGTGACAACACCAGAAGAAATTGCCCAGGTATGTCACATGACCTGTATGGAGGATTGTGATTGGTTATTTTATGATATCAGGGTTCCTGCGGAGTCTTAAAAAGTCTTATTTTTGATTTTGTATTTTCAAGGCCTTGAAAATGTCTT
>JAOEHT020147591.1:0-12025 GCA_025448195.2 Parazoanthus atlanticus
AGACTCTCCTGGTAATGTATTTCAATTGTACCAAATTTGGGCTTATCAACTATTAGCACTGAGACGTGATGTCATATTGTAGTACAGGTAGTCAAATATATCATAACTGTGTTCAGTCACCTTAAAACAAAGTTTATCCGTACGTTCAAAAAGCAAGAAATAAGAGTATTTGTTTTTAACACGTTGCACTAGTTAACTTCCTTTCAATGAATATTAATAGTTGGGATAAGATGTTCGACAAGACTGTATAAACAAACCAAAATCACATACTGATTTGCAACGGTAAACACGAACCTCAGATAACAAATCACAGAAATATTTATGAAATGTAATATGTATCCAAACATTTGCTCGATGCAATTAAAGAATGTTTTGCTAAAGCAAAAATAGATGGTAATTAGTGATTTTGTTTGTCGTTGTTGTAGTCAGCATTGTACGACTGCAGCTTAATTAAACCGTGCCTTCAGCTATAAGCATGCGTGATAAGTGAAATGTGATTGGTGGAAAACAAATCTAAGAAATGAGTGCGCATCAATGGAGACAAAAGAATAAAAATCTTGTAATCAGTATGCACACCACTTGAGCGACTAAAACCGTTACGGATAGAACCGAGAAGAACATCGTTGCGTTCTCCAAGCCAGAATTTCGGATATATTGATGGAGGAAGATCCAAAATCTTCGGCTTGATTTATCTGCACATGAAAAAGGTTAGTTCGAAATGATAAGAATTTAGTGGGTTTACGGAAAAACCAACAAGGCTTGTAATAGCGGTTCTGTCGGTTCTGCGAATACACTTTGAAGGTGCAGCTAGAATAGGTGCTTGCTCAGTTTGTGAATTTGCCATTGCAAAAATGTTTTTAGATTTAAGCAGTTGTCTAGTTTCGAAATCGGATAAGTCTTCAGTTATTCCTTCAAATTAATTGCTTGTCCTTTAACCGCAGAAGCTGTTCAAGCCAAGGAAGTACAGGAGCGTGAAGAGAACCAACGAATTTCATAGACATGTCTTCAACCCTTGCTTTATAAAAACTTACAAAAGCATATGGAGCAGTAGAGTTTCGAGAAATGATTTCGCGATGCTGTATACGTTGTCTTATTTGCACCACTGAAACTCTCAAAATATCCGAACATTTCATCGATACTCGGTAAGGGCCAAAAAGAGATGCGTATGCCTACCCCAAAATGAGATGATGCTGCGCAAACCAAAATGACATGCGCCTGCGCAGACCAAAATGTTATGCGCCTGCGCAGACCAAAATGATATGCGCACGCGCATTCCAAATTGACATGTGCACGCGCACACCAAAATAATATGCGCACGCACACCAGAAAATTAAATGCGCCTGCGCATGCCCATCTCATTTTGGAGTGCACATTTCCATTTTATTATGCCCCTCACTGAGACTCGGATAGAAGAAAACCGGTTGGATGTTGAATTTATTAGATTACTGCTGACAGCTCATTCTGGGAAAAGGCAGTGCGTCCCATAATTCATCAAGAATAATTACTCAATCGGCGGCGGAAACATCCAAACGTCCTCTGGAAATACAAGTCTGATTTTAAATAGGACGATATGGAGCAGATCTGCCTCGACCACAACGTTTCTGTTCTCCTTTCTTTAACTCGCGACTCTACGGACCTCCTTAAACTATTTCTTCATTTTTTGACAAACTTACAAGTAATGTTAAAACTGTATCTGCTGAAAACAAATGAGTGTACCTTGTATTGACCGGTTTGATTCTATAATCAACAAGTCAGGACGTCAATTCGTTTGATGAAAAACGGCGGTCTTTACAAAATGGAGACGCGTAACACGAATACATCAATATCAGTTATTGATTGACATTGTTTTACAAAATTAGCTAGAATATGAACTGATCGAGCTTATCTGAGTAAATACAACCCACTGTTTCCGAGCGTAAATGAAATACAAATCTATAGCCAATAATTGTAAATTATCTGCGTTTGCGAAGCATCAGAAGAGAATTGGTATTCTGTTCGATATTGTTAACATGTCTCTTGAGAGTTGTTAGTATGTTGAGAATGAGTTTACTTGTGAAGTTATGCGTGTATAAAAGCGGTATGTATTTAGTTTGTCAACCGCTCGGTCGCTACTCACTTCTGCCCATTGAGTGTCATACTTACATGTGTTTTTGTTAGGCAACGCATAGTTATTACTTTTTGTCCTTTGCTGCCGCTGTTTCTTAGCAGATTTAAGATTTCTGAAATAACAATCCATTGATGTATTTTGGTATGTTTTGCAAGATCGCGTTTAACGCTTGTATCCTAGCTTGCATGCGTGTAGTGCAGTTTCAGACATACAGTATTCAATATTTTTATGGTCTTGTTAATTATCATCCTTAGCCTCCAGAGAATTATTTAATTTGTAAATCTGTAGTATTGTTTTCGCTATTTGAGTTGTGAGTCCTTTACCTCCAGGGGATTCGGTGCGTTAGCCCGGGGCTGGAGAATACGTTTCCCACGTTTTTCCCTGCAGGGTTTTTTTTTAGGGTTTTTCGTATCCCCGCGATGCTCCAGTTTGTACTACTTGTACGTGTTGAGCGAAAATAAAGAGTAGCGGTCGACCACGCAACAAGTACACCGTTACAAGTTGTCAGGTGTTGTTATGTCTGAGGACGTAGTGTTGTTGAGAATAGAAGTACAAAAGATTACAGAAGGCTAGAAAACCACTTTAATTATCTGTAAAAAATATGCATGAAGCGTCCATGACATTGACGACAAATATCCAAATGAAATGTTGTGTTCATGATTGAAGTTTGTGCTTGATATCATTGATAAATACGTACCAAACAATGAGAAACAAAAGGCAAACTATTTCTTCTGTAAAAGGATGTGTAGTTATTGTCTAAGAACAATAGCTAAACTTATAAAATGTAAAAGTTCTATTAAGTTCTATTGCTGTACACTTCATAAAGCAATCACAGCAGTGGTTTCCGTCGAAAGTAAAAGGGTGCGGTAAGACAGGTTACCAATGCGAAGTTGAATGAAATATTTAAAATATCAATTTTATTTGTATTTTGTTGACATATGTTTTAAAGAAACGTATTTTATTAAAAGCCATTACTTTATAGAAACTACTTTTTTTACTGCTCATTTTCCCGACTCGGAATTTTTATGTGTACTGGGTTTACGCCCTCGTACACACAACATTAATAATTCAAAAAGAAGTGCTTAAAAATGTGCGCGTTAAGAATAAAATGCAAATTGAGAATTAATCAATTTAGTAGTTGTAATTTCGTAAATACAAACACGAATAAAACTGATCGACGTTTAACGTACACAGAATCCCATGTACGTAGGATCTACTCTTATTGCCTGTGTGGTGCATGAATAGATGTCTGTCAGACGCGGGGCAGTATTGCGGCTAACGTACGGCTTTGAGCGGAATGAGCGAAGACCAGCCTCTACAGTTCATCCTGCTTGATACTGCTCTACTCTCTTAAATCAAGAACAGACTGGAAGAAAAATTTGAGGGCCAGTCAGTTTTACCTTTTATTTTTGTTTCTCAACAATTTTCATTTTTTATATGTGTCACAAACCATCAAAGCCATTAGTTTTCGTCAAATCCAAAAACTGACTCCCTTCAAAGACAACTCGTAAGGACAAACATCGATCGATGCAAATTTGAAAAATTCCAGGTCCATTACGGAAAAATCGAAAAATCGCTTCATGCAAAATGCAGGCAAGGAGGTTTGGCACTGATATAAATGGGAATGCGAGTCATGTTTCTGGCTGGATTCTCCAAAGGTGTTTGCTAAAGTTGGACAAAAATAGCCTCATTTTCTCATAAAATTGCCTAGTTTCAAACCGCCGTAACTTCGGTTTGCCTGCTCCAAAATTGATGCGCGTTTTTTTAAAAAAGACAGGGAATTTCAAGATCGCTCTTTTCAGTGTAACAGTTTTTTCTAATCGATTTTATTTTGCTCCGTTGAAATGTTGTACTAAAACGTGGTTTTAAACAGCCTTTTCCGGTCAGTTCGGTTAAACCTTGTTTTGTTAAAATATAAAGTAAAATAAATTTTTAAGTTTTAATATTTAAACTATGCAAGTAAATCCCATACGTAAAAGCCCGTCAGTGCCATTTTGCTTTGACAATAAATAAGCGTTCTGCAATTAATTACTTAAAATTCCTCGGCTTCAGCATACGCATTGAATTCTTACAGATGACGGAAGCTTTAAAAATTCAATTTCAAACAATCAAGATTCAATCAATCAAAATATTGTTAAAAACTCATCTCCACAGCTTCTCGTTCATTTTTACAGATCATACAATGCGCTAAGGATGACCAATTCATCTCAAATGGCTACTGGTCAGACGGAACTCCCTTTATATTCTGCTTTTGGTGTCAAATAGCCATCTCTTGGGCGCCTGCCAGTACCAATCAAGTGTCTGGACGATCTTGTAGTCCCGAACACTTTTCCACCATCCACTTCGCTGAATCGAACATTTCACATCTCCCAGACGATCAAGGATCCAATCGAACCAAATTAACCGCAGGAAAGTCAGCATGAAGTACTGTAGGGGCGATGTCGACGTTCCCCGTCCGTGCTTGCGCAGTACATTCAAGTACTCTTCCTGGTGTTTGGTGTCGTTCAGACGCATCTGGCAGGCGTTGTATGGACTGAACACAGCCGTTGCCCATCCTCTGGGGTTTTCACGAAGCAGTTTCATGAAATCAGGATAAAAGCCTCCTTTCTTTGCAATATCATCCACATATGTGTATGCCTCTACTAAAGTAGTCACCCGACGCGAGGAGTCCTTGAAATAATTCTTCCAGAACTCTTGATCTGCCAAGCATTCTCTCAGCACTTCCTCTTTGTGTGCCAGTTCAACTTTACCGCTGAATACCTTGGCCATCCACTGGCATTGAATTTCCGCAATTCCCGGGATTGAACCAATGATGGGACGTACAAAGCCCACGAACGCTATGGAAGGATCTTCTGTGTTAAACACGAACTTGTACAGCTCATCGAGGGGAACATTGGCGTACTTTGAAGGAAGATAAGAGAATTCGGGGATATATCCTGTTGACTGGATTATAGCATCAACTTCTGCTTCTGTGCCGTCAGTGAAGTAAACTTTCTTGCCTTTAATCGTCTCGATAGCTCCTTTGGGAATCAGATGTTTCCAGTCGACAAGGTCAAGCACGTGGCCATTCTTGTTTATAAAGAAGTGAAAGTACTTTGCTTCGTTCTTCCACTCAGGAATTCCGTGACCCTGATAAGCCAGCAATGACCCACCTGTAGTCCATTTGCACACCCAAGCCAAGCCTGAGTTAGAAAAACAAAATGATCACGAGTTTTAAAAACTAATTTCCATTAATATTAGTGACCTTACGACACGATGTAAAGCTATGAGTGGACGAGAGAGAATCCCGAATAAAATTTACAGTGTTTCTATTTTATTTGGCCCCGTTGGCCCGTTGCAGTGACAACCATTTCTATGTACATCAAATGTGTTGATTTGCTGTCATAGGGCTAATCAAAATTTCTTCCAGACTGTCTGACTCTCTCGTCCTACGCCGTGGCTCTACGTCCATGTATCTTAAAGTCGCTGATTACAGCTTGCGAAGTGCAAATACATGCTTGTATGTAATTCCACATCTCCGAGAGATACATTTACTGAAGGGTAAAGGTGTGTATGTGTGTGTGTGTTTCCACAAGGAGGTACATTTTATGAACAACAATGGTGTATGTGTGTGTATTTTACTTTGTGTTTATGTGTGTCTGTGTGTGTGCGCGCGTGTGTTTTACTTTGTGTTTATATGTGTGTGCGCGCATACATGTGTTACCTCAATTTGCTTCTTTAGCCAATAATTATTCAGTTTCTCGCATCTACAAACAGCGACACAGCCGCGAAGCTTTAGTGTGTATTCTATATAAAGGCAGGACAAGCCGAAGTGCCAAACGAAATTAGATTTTGACAAACAATAACGATATTCTTTTTTTAACTTGGAAGTGTCCGTTACATGTCATGTCCTTGTCTTTTAAAACAGCCATTAAAACAGCCATTTCCTTTACAAATTCAGATAATACGACCAGCTATGAAATTTGACTCAACCCCGACCAAATTTTTATGGACCGTTGGTGGTTCCACTGTATATCCGTTTCGTAGCTACGCTGGAGTTTATATTAACCCATAGCTTTATGTTTATATAATATTTTTGTTAGCCATATCACTGGTTTTTTAAAAATTAGTTTGATTTATTTTGTTTCTCCATTTTTTAATGATTACCGGCCACCTTATAATACCAAAATATATTTGACATACATGTACTTTATAGCTCTCGTTTATGCCTCAACCTCGCGCGGGCTCACTCTCTTTGGCGCTTTTGGCGCAGTCGAGGAAAAGGCGCGAAAGTAAACTTTGACACCTAAGGTAATTTCCCTTTGTCATACATGACACAATACTGAAAATGTGTATAATTATACAAAAGCTGCTAACCTGGTTTTCCCTTCACGAACGGAGTAATAAACTTCAAAGCTCTTGAGCACGCTTTGTCTAAAGCCTGCGGTTCGCGATGAGGCAAAAGCTTGGCGTACTTGCGGAAGAAATGTTGGCCGCGGGGAATGCTCCAGATGATCGATTCTACATGATCCAACCACTCTTCCACAATGTCGCTTGCACTTTCCCCTCCACCGAGAACCATAATTCGCTTTCCTTCTTCTTCCGGGATAAATCTCTTGATTTCTCCAACGTGATAAATCTTACCCTCAAAATCTTTCAACAGCGTGCCTTCAAGCTCTCGGTTAGGTGTGTGATGTATGCCAGAACATACCACTAAGTACCTGCTGCTAAAAAGCTCTCCGTTCTCGCAGGTCACGTACCATACATCACCTAATTTATCTGCTTTCTCCACTCCGCAGTTGAATCGAATGTGGGGGCTGAGATCAAAGGCTTTGCAGTAAGACTTGAGGTAGGACAAGATATCTTTTTGGTGAGGAAATTCTCCGATTTCATCCGGCATAGGAAAGTCAGACATTTCAGTTAGGGTGGAAGAAGATGTCGTGCACGTGCTTTCCATAACTGTCGGCGTTTCAGGGTCATCAGAATAGAACCACACACCGCCGATATCTGAGCGCTTTTCAAGCACAACCACACTGAGGCCTTCTTCCCGTAGGTTCTTACAAGCCAGAAGACCGGACCAGCCCGCTCCAATAACCACACAGTCTCGGGGTACGACCCTGGAACGGTTCAAGCCGTTCATTGTCGAATCTATTAAGCAAAGAAAATAACTGAAAATCGACTTCTGAAGTGTTGTGTAATTTGAGACAAAACAATTTGTTGCAAGACTTCCTGTTTCTATCGTGACCTGTCTGGACAGGCAAAAGAAACAAACCCCTATTTTAAAATAACCTATTTTTTTGCATGTTTTAAACTTACTAGTATAGTATATAACAAGAAAGTTTTTTTAGAAAAAGTCATAGAAGTCACAATACTACTATACTGTGTTTTGAAACAGTTTCTTTTCCTGCAGTGAATCAGGGAAAAAGTCGCTAGGACACATTGGCGTGGTTTGCACGACTAGGAAGGAAAGGAAATATGTTATATCTATGGAACTGATGTTCTGAGTGGCCTTCGAGCCGCGGAAACTATTATTTACTGATAACCGTGGGAATAAATTCCGCTGTTGGTTTTAAATAAATCCTGTCGTTTTCTATTTGTTTAAATAAGTGACGCTCTAGAGCTTATTAAATGGTTTCAAAAGAATCGCTGCGTTGTTGTTGTTAAGGGATGTAGCGCTTATCCAGGCCAGCAGTTATAAGTATTTTGCAGTCATGTGCGGCGCTTACTCGAGCGCGGCGCCGTAATCGGGGGAGGGGCGTTTAATCGAGTAAATACGGTAGTCAACGATTAACTCACAGGCAACCCAAACTTTGAATAAGACTTTGTATGGGGGACGAGGGTGGAGTACAGATTTGAAGAAATAGATTATGTATGGGAAAACATCAGTTTTCGTGAAACCATCGAATAAATTGGTTAAAATTGCACAACTAAAGAATGATTACCAGAGTTGATGCTTCATCATGCCTGTGCGTAATTTGGGGGCCATTCGAGGCGACTGATTTGGGGAGGAAACTCCGAAACCCCAAATTGTCCCAAATCGCCTCCAATGCTCCCCAAACTACGTATATGGTATAGACACTACGCCTAGCCACAAGATGCATAAAATTGCCAAAAAGTTGCGGAAAAGTTGCTGATTTTTCGCAAAAGTGGCCAAAAAAACTTATTATGAAATTGCTTTAAATTTCATTTAAAAAAATTGGCCAAAAACTTCCCAAAATGCCCGATTCGAACTGAACTATTGCCCATGAATTCTAAATTTTAATTTTCATAAAAAATGAAAAAATTCAAAAAGTAAATAAATTTCTAATATTTTTAATTTTTTGAAAAATCGATTTGCATGATTGCACAAATAGGGTCTTGTTTATTTGCATTTGTTTACAAGTGTTCCGGCCAGCCAATAAAATCAAATATTATTGTGACATATAAATCACATTTTGATATATAGAGAGAATTTGCTACTGAAGTATTATATCTAAATGCTTAAAAAGACACGTCAAAGCCCTTTTAACAGAAGCTGCTCGAAATCAAAAAGTTGTCGAAAAGTTGCCGAGCCGATTTTGTAACTGGTCTAACAGCCACATTGAAGCGAAGTTCACGACGAAAAACTTGACTTTCAAGACTGGTTGTATGACTCAGCCAAGTAAGTAAACAATTTCTGAATCCGATTAGGCCAAATTTAACATCAAGAAATATGTAATCTGGTTTCTAGCAGTTTTTGTTTCCTTGAAAAGTTAGTTCAAAAGGAAAACTGTCACGAAAGCTACTTAATACTAATAGTAATAGCTAGAAACGACAGCCAACATAGCCGGTCATAAATCTTAAATTAGTTAAATTAGTTAGTTAAAGTTGCATACAAGATACAAAAAATGCGAACACGGGACAGAGCCGTTAAACTCGTACGCATACGCTGTTTTCTGTATTCCGATCTTCGTCATCACTCTTGAATGAAACAGTAGTCAAATTTATATTTTGCAGGTTAATTTTCGACATTAAACGGCAGCTTCAACATATTGCTGATTTAGTTGAACATGATCGAAAGAAATGGCATTATTGACAAAGATTGACTTAAACCTCAATTTCGGTTGCTGTGAAAGCGGTCTAAACTATTAATCGAAATCTACAAGAAAAATAAATCTTCAAAGTGTGTTACAAGTGTTTCTGAAAGTTTCTGCAAACATTCCACAATTTAGGTTTGAACTTTTAACAAACTTAATTATGCAGTATATCAGAGTCTTGTATGTCTCATAACAAAACACAAAAAACTTAACATTTAATTGTCGTGGTATTGCATTTAGTTAAAAGCAATCAATCAATCAATCAATCAATAAGCAAACAAACTGACCCACATACCGACTTCTTCGCGGCTCCAGAAGAGTTTCCTGTCTTCAAGCTTCTGTCCTCTTTGTGATGTCCATCTTTGGTTTAAACTTTAATATGTCCACAGTCAACTGTATTTAACAACACTAGATATAAGAGTTCAGTTAAAACAGCAAACTGCCGCAACATGAAGCATACTCGTATTCGTAAAAAAAATATTTTAAAAACATTTTAGTGTCGATGAGTCATAGGGAAGTTGCTATAGCAACGCGAGCGCGCGAGAGCGACAACGCCAACCTCGTTCCCAGGGTATTCTGGGTATTTTTAAAAGTTCTCACCCTGGGAACGAAGGCTGCGACAACGCAAGTCAGATTTTTTTTGAAAACGTACTAAGTGGTTGGTCAAATTCTCCTTCCCCCTCCTATAGTTTTGCTATTGTCATGAAATTTTCAACAGTTGTAATCTGATGACACCTTTATTGACACTAATTAGATAACGCAGGGACCGCAGAACTTTTTTGAAGTTAGCCTCGTTGCTCGTGGCCTTCTCTATCAAAAATCCCTGTAACGTCATGAACAAAACTAGGCTTTGCTTTCAAACTTTAACTTAAAGAAAATGCTCAGAGTTTGCATTTTTGGCTTCTTTCGGACTATTTAAAAATAAAAATATTGTGCTTTAAACTTATTAGAATTTGATAAAATTCAAAATGGTGAACAAGATAGCGCCGGATTGATGAGGAACTGAACTTATCAGATCATTGTTGCCATGGAAATTTACGATTGGGCACGTTTTAATTCATATTGATACTTTTGGAAATCTCAAGGGGTAAAATGAATCCCCCTCCCCTTGATGCCTTCAGTGTCGTTTTGATTTTGAGAACCGAGTGTTTTCGTGAAGCTATAAAAAACAGAGTTGGCTCAGAGTTGGCTGTCTCCGGCATTTCCATGCGCAGTTTATGTATGAAATAAGTTTCGTTTACTCACAGTTAGCACAAAGTAGGCTCTGCAAAACGAGCTTTGTTTTATTTTTTAAATGACAATTCTCAACAGTGTGTCCCTTTATTAACGCCTTTAAATAGTTCCGTAAAGACGGTTGCAGTTTACTTAAAATGGCAATTGAAAAAACATTTTGTGAAATTTTCTCGACAATATCATGCCATGTGCTTGCTGTTGGAAATCTGCAGAGGCAGCGACATTCAAATTTGCTTGAATGGAGACATTTTGGTCAATGGATGTTGAGCTGACTCGGATGGGACGTGGGAGGACAGATGCTGTTCAATGAAAGAGGGATCAGCAGAGCTTGGCGATCAGGATTGCGAAAAACTGTGAGGGAATTAGGAGACATGTTGGCGAACTGCTCAAACGTTGGGCGATCATTGTACGGAATAAGGCTTTCATCCGGTTTGTGGCCTCTAACTGCTCTGATGTGGCGGTTATTGGGGTTCTGTGATCACGTACGGTAAAGTAACCAATTAAAAAAAATTCCAATTTGGAGCTATTCAAAATAACTACGGTCCCCGGGAGGGGTACTCCCTATAGTAGGAGGTCGGGGTACTCGTCAAATAATCGGACAAAATACCCTATACTTGCCACAAGTCGAGCTCAGTCAGGAGGATCAGGAGGACAAAGAAACCGAGCGCGAAGTGCGCGACCGAGCCTCGAAGTGTGAGCGAAGCGAAGCACGAGAGGCGAGCTTCGCAACGGGAGTACTGGACCGGATATAGTGAATGTGCGAAGGACTTTGAGAAAGTCTAAAAATACCCTTAAAAATACCTTACCTAGATAGTTTGCTAACCCAAAAAATACCTCTATTGACTCAAAATACCTAAAAAATACCGTAACATATACCATATATTAGATATGATCTATCAGTTGCCAATACATGTACAAATCGGATGCCATTTATTGTTACCTGAACGCATCAAGTATGTCTAGCTCTCAACAGTTTATGAACATAATTTATTGTCATCCTCACAGTAAACAATTAAAGGCAAGACCAGGTCCGCGAAATAGGCCGGGATCCTGATTTGTGCCTAGATTATCCCTAGAAAACACCAGACTTTTTTTTAACACCGCGCTCTTGTCTAAGCAAACCCCTAAAAATTACTGAATCGCCAAATTCAACCTCTAAAAAATACGACGAGCACCCCGACCTTCTACTATAGGGAGTACCCCTCCCGGGCTACGGCGAAACTGTGAATAGCTACTTCAAACTGAGACTCCAAAGTATAACAGGAAAAGACAAAATATTAAACAAAACACTTTTCTTAAGAAAGAGATGTTTTGGCCGAGGATCATTTTGGGGGCCGGCAATATAATGTGTTTATTAAACCTCTAGCAGTATTACTGAATTACAGGTTTGTCAGCAACGGTACACGTAATATTCTAATTACTGGGAGTAATCACAGATTAGTGGTTGAAGTATAAGAAGTACGATCCAAAACGATCAAGCTGAATGCTGCGAGTTGACCGAGTTCAGACCATGAGGTCGGCGACCAGATTCGAAAACGAGGCCGGCCCCTGCAAAAACCAAGAGGGGCGTCCAAATGGCAGTCCACGACGAAAATCTCAAAATTTCTTGGTTTGTACCACACAGGGAGACCATCCAACTCAGGATTAGGGT
>JAOEHT020147674.1:0-12020 GCA_025448195.2 Parazoanthus atlanticus
TACATACATACATACATACATACATACATACATACATACATACATACATACATACATACAAACATACATACATACATGCATGCACAAAAACATACACAGCGGCTAAAGGATGATAATATCAGTGGACGCATCGGTGTTAGGCTGCTATCCATGGGTGCCCCGTATTTATTTTTTAATTTACATTCCAACAATGATTTAATGTAAAATAAGCAGTAAATTGTACATATGATAAAATAACAATGATATTGAAATAGAACTCTAATTACAAGATTGGGGAAACTAGCCAATTCAAGAATATAAGGTAATGTTAAGTTATTCAAAAAGACTTTGGATTGTTTCCTGAAAGTTTTTGGGTCGACGTTTTTAACTTCAGTAGGTAGACTTTTGAAAGACTTGAGCCACTGAATTAAAATAATTAAAGAAGTCCTCGGCTGTTTCATCAAGCCGCACCCAAAATACTCTTTGAACATAGCTTAATAGTTTTGCTGCACAGCAGAAAAACGGTGCTTTGGTCTTTTAAGTCCACAAATCGGGTTTTTTCATTTTGAATTTCTTCGGTGCCGCCATCTTGAAATGTGACGTAATACAGTGTAGTGCCAGGCTCCACTCTTGTCTAGTACAATGTTCACGAACGAGAAGGGGTCTGGCACTGCAAACCGTATTGCGTCACATTTCAAGATGGCGGCGCCGAGAAATTCAAAGGTATATACTCCATGCGAAAGTGCCATGGATGCACCCTCGTTATAAACCAGTCCCATTAGTTCGAAATTTTACAGACCATCATTAAATCTTAAAAAGGTTGGGGTCAGGTTGTATTCTTTTGTTATTAGTATTAACAAATTAGTCCCTGATGATGCCGTAGAACGGCGAAAGCTCGGACAATTTTAAGAACAACTTTAAGAATAATTTAATATTTTTACTACAGTAGCTATAGGCCTCATCCAAACAATGCTACTGAAGGACAACATCGTACGTTTACATTAGTATTAACATTATTAGTTATTAGTATTAATATTAGCAGTGTTTATTACAGTTGTATCGAGGGTGCATTCGTGGCATTTTCGCATGGAGTATATGCCAATTCAAAAGTGAAAAATCGCCCTCAGAAAACCCCGATTTGTGGACTTGCAAGACCAAAACACTTTTTTTTTGCTATGCAGCAGACCTAAGATATGTTCAAAGAACATTTTGGGTGCAACGTCGGTGATGAAACAGCCGAGGATTCCTTTAAAGGTAAAACACAATGACCAGTAGCCGGCCTAATTACTGAGGGAGATTTCTCAAACAAATTAAGAACGTTCAGTTTAAAAATAGACATTCTCATAAGGCGGAACGGCTTACAAGCTGCTGAAGAGCACGTTTCGTGAAACCGATCAGAGAAGAAGCCCGTTTTTCTTACAGGTTTAAAAATTAACTCAGATAAACTTAGAACATGAAACATAATATCATGGAAGCACTTATATACAACGATCGCGAATAGAACAACACGCACAGACAACGCCTGTTTTATAAGATTAGACTGACATAGCTTACGGTTTTTCCGCGCTTTTTGTATGGCGCGACTGAATTTTCAATTCAAACTAAACTGTCACGACGATCCGGTTTGGGGAATAGCGGCGGATTGCAAGAACAGATACAGGATCTATTTGCAGGATTCATCAAAAGGAACAACTTAGAAACGGATTAGAACATTAATCACTTAATTTACGGTATAGAGTGTAATATGTATGAACAACTGGTACATTCCAGACCGGTGAATTTCACCATTATCGGCCGTTACAGTCTCGTTACTAACAAATATTCATTCGATTCATTCAAACTTATTTTACCTAGCGCCCGTGCACGAATATTATCCTTGATTATCTGTTGTTGTTTTTTCCACCAAAACGCATACTTTCTATTTCACAGAGAAGAGCAGAAACAGCCTTTCTCGCATAATCGTTTTGAAAAAGAAAGAGTATGATACGTGCCAAATGCGAAAACAACCGCACTTTCTGAAATTGCTGAAACTTTATAGCATTCCTGAATATATAAACTCAAGTTAAACGATACAATCTACATTCTAAAATTATAACGGCAAATTGTCCCACTGAAACAGCCGATAGTCAACATGAAATTAGCTTGTAGGCATATGCCGTTACAAATTTAAAACTCCGTGTGGCCTCTAGGCTATGAAATTTTAAGTTTCACAAACTTAAGGAGGGCCCTTCCCCCATTTCGTTCTACTTGATCACTTAGCATCTAGTATATGAACGACACGTGACTACAAATGAAGCTGTCAGCTATATCAAATCAGCGGAAATTTTGCTCATATCGCTGAAAAACCACCACATAAATTTCGCCGGAATATCAAAGTTCTCCAGCTCTTTCTTGCCGATTTTGCAAACCACCATTATATTTACAAAGCCCCCGGTAAAATTCGTTGCTGTTGTTCGTTCAATTGCTGTTTGAAAGGATCCACTGCGAGGCTTTATTTTAATAGAGAGAAAACAAATCCCTACTATAAATTCACATTGTTTAATTTGTTAAAATATTTGTCACGAAAAGATTAAAATGCGTCATGGAACGACCTTCATAAAAAATCTATTCAAAAAATATTTTGTTTTCGCTTCAAAAATATTTAATTTGTTTTCTTTTCATCTAAAATTATATATCCTCGGCACATTTTGTTTTAGTCAAACCGGGATTTATACAGACTGTATTGTGAAGCTTTTCATAAAGACTGAAACAGTTCCGATTGCTTCTTCAAAAATATATCAAATTACACAGTTTCTTAAGTTGGTGAATACTCCTTTATCATGCACAGAAAATCATTTTGTTCTGAGACTTTGGGGTGCCTCGCCGGCTAAAACGGTATATAACAAGAATTCAATACAAACTGCTGCCATTTCTTAATAAATTTTAAATGAGCTAAAAACAAGGATTGTCACGTGATCACTTTAGCAGGTGCTAAATTGTTGGTTTCCCGTCAAGTCACAATTATAACAACACGCCACAGTTACTCTCTGCATGACGAGAAACGAGCTGCAACTAGGCAACTAAAATCAATTCTTACCTCTCTTAGTCTACAGCTACAGATATTAGCTCGGGTTATCATAATAAAAGCGTTTTAATAATAATGTGATAGGGCCAACTTTTTGGGTGACACGAGGAAATGGTTAAATTATTTATTTTCTTTTAAAATTGTACACAAATTATCCTTTTGTTGGAAATTTGCATCAGAAGAGCTCTTATAAACAGAAAATAAGTGCAACAATATGACATAAGAACCGTGGAGAGCGGAAACGAAATATTGCTTGAGATTAATGTATTTTTCCTTCATAAAGATTGGGATTTCAAACAATCACGCCTGTTGTTTTGCGGCTTTGTGGCTTTGCTGAATTTGTTACTTTCATATTCATAGTTCTAAGAATGATGACTTCACAAAGCTCGTACAATGAAGAGAAACTAGCCATAAACACGAAGAAAATAACAGCTTTGAATGAGAATGAAGGGCAGATATTACGTCGGAGGATACATACATCAGCTCAGAAAGGTCGCGACAAAGAGCTAGCGAGAGTAACTCAAGATGTTGAAGAAATACGACAGACTATTCAAATGTTTTCGCATGATAGTTCCTCGAATGGTGCTCATGCAAATGTAGGAGAATCAAGCACAGTGAAAGACTTGGGGCAAACTCACACTTTGTTTCATGCTGACCTACCAACCAGCCGGACTAAACCATTACTACAACGAACGAAAAGCTTACCAGAACGTTTTACTAAAGATAAAACAAAACACAAACAGACATTTCCAAGCTTAAAAGAAGCAGCTAGAGACCCGTTTGTTGCTGAACGAAGGGGACGCCAGCAAAATATTGAAGAAAGAAAAGAAGGAAAACTGTCAGCTGAAACAATAACGATTAAGCCAAACGCGCGCTCTTATCGGGAACACAAGAAACTTGAAAGGTCCAAAACAGCTCCTGTAACTCTCTTGCAGCCTCTGTTAAAAACTACTCCCGAGATGGTGAGAACCAAGATTCACATATCTACATCTAAAGTACATGGCATTGAAGAACAACCGAAAGTAAACAGCACATGTTCGCTTATGTCCGCGCAAAGAAATTCACAAGACGAAAATCCTGTCCTTCAGCGCTTACACGCACCTATACGCGTTGCGAGAACACTTCACACCGACGACCTCGCTCCCCATGACAAAGATGAAGTCGAAAAATTTAACGCAGTAGAAAGCAAAAAAGCCCATCCTCCAAAGAAAATAAGAAAACGGGAAAGGTTTTTCCAGAAAAAGGATCGGTTTGAGGAATCGGTTGACGTGAACAGTAACCCGTCAAAAGATCTTCACCACTGCAGTTTTTCACAGTTTGCCAAGGAAAGACCCGAGCCAAACCGTATCTAGTTATCGTATAACGACATATCCTCCCCCAGAACATTTTTTTGAGAATGTAAAATAGTTTGGATTTATGCACAAAGAACTTTTTCATGTTTTTCAATTGCCTGATATATATCTTTTATTTGTTTTTGAAGCTCGTTTACCTCGAAGTGTCATAATGATTTTGTTCAAATTAAATTAAAATAAGCTGGCAGAACTTCAAAAGGTTATGATAATTAATTTGTTGTTATTATGCACCAATTTTCTATCCTCTGCGAGGAAGAATTCATTTTAGTGTAGATCTTGTTAAGACCACGCTAGACCTAATGCTTCGCAGCCTAAAATTTTTTCTACCATGCAAACTTTCAAATGGCGTTTAAATCACCTTTGATAGCCGTTCTTTCTCTGAAATAATGAAAACCACTCATTCTATTTCAAAAACAAACAGATAAACTTGAATAGTTCGTCGTAGGTTGAATTGAACTATGGTCACTTTTATATTTTAGCAGCAAACCTGATGCAGAGTTGTTTTTAAGGGTTTCAAGTCTGGTTTTAAGATAATTCTATTTTGTCGCCTACGGTTCATTTTGTAAGTTTGTCAAAGAGTTCCAAATTCAATCCTGATGAATTCAAAACCTCAAATCCATACATACTCCGCAATTAAAAGGGCGATTTTTGTTTTGGCAACCTGTTTTGATATTTTGTTTTCATTTACATGATAATAAAGAACCCGAGGCTGTATTATTATTTAATGATCATAAACTCTGGGGCTCAAAAAAATCGTAAAAGCTTACGACTAGTTTTAACGAGGCAACTTGCTGGTTTAATACTGTTGATGAATCTGGACGCAAACAAGTTGATTAAAACCGAAAGTTTATTAGAATATTCAGTTTCCACTCGACATGTCATATTATAACGACTGATTCATTTGGGAAAAATCCGCTTCTATACCATAAAGATATGTTTCGTGGTGAATCAACCAAGAGGAGGAAATTACTGATATAATGAAAATAGTTTTAATAGTTGAAATGTTATTTAGTGGAAACCGAAAAAATTAAACTATTTAGTGCATATAAAGAAAAATAAAGTCGAGGCAATACCGCCATAAATCTCATTAGCGTGTGAAAAATATTTAATGGTTTCCGTTGGAGCTCTAATGACTGAACTTGAATATTCCTATAGCACTGTATAACCCAACTCGAGGAAAACTTTTCCTACGACACTATAGTCAAGTACCTCATGTTTGAAAATTCCGAAGCTGCACCTTCCAACCTCAGAAGTCCCTCAAACGCAGAGGTTTAGAAAAACCCAAAAAGCTGTGAGATTGGTGCTTTAAACCTTGACATTAAAACTCCAAATGAACAAATTCAGCGCCAACAGAATTGAAAACCCAGATTCACTGATTTCCTGGAATTCAGTAGATCGATAGGGTTGGCTTTACACCTTTGAGTTACACTCTTTGTTTATTTCCCTGTACGGCCACCCCTCTATGTAAGGGTTATAGGCCGTCCGCAACACCGACATTAGCCTGCTCTTATCGACAAGTGTGTGGGTCCCTTCAAGTCCCTCGATAGAATGTCGAGAGACTAGAACCAACGGCTTAACGTCCCTGTCCACGGACGGTGTGGCGAAAGAAGGTCGCACAAAGTCGCAGTCTTTGTCTTCTAAGGACGCCTATTTTTGGATTGATGCTGAACGCCCTTAATCTTTTTTTCAGGATCTCAGCCGAGAATGTTCTAAAAAAGTGTTCTTGATCAATATTGTTTAGAAATGTGTCAGTAGGAAGCTAACTCAGTTCATATATTTACCCAAAATGCCTATCGCCAGTTTACCAAAATCAAATGTTTAATTGCACTGCTCTCTCACGATATTTAGTAGCGGTTCTCTGTTCAATTTTTAAAATTTATAGAAATAAACGTTCCTTTCTTAGTCTCAGCATGAGCTATGTTCTTAGCATGTTCTTAAATTTTTCAGCCTCGTCGTTTTATAAAAGGCTCCTACAAAAAAATGTGTATTGGTTTGAAATCGTCACAACCAGATCCGCAAACAAGTACAGAAAGTATAATGTGTGTTTGAGCCTGGACTGAATTTTTAAACTAAAAGTAAAGGCCGAGCTCGTTTCAAGAATTTGCTTGCTGTCCGGGAGATTTAGCAGTTAAAGCCATGATACGATGACACCCTAAACCGTGCGGAGCCGTAAGTAAGACTTGAAAGGTTTGTTGACACTATAGTTATTTGCCTCTTTAAAACTTTTGTTGCGGTGGAGAGGATTAGAGACAAATAATTAATAGTGCACAAAACACTTATTATAAATACACCGTTTGAAGAATATTTCCTACAGTCTGCACCAACAATTTTCGAACCGCTTTTTACAAAAGCAATCATTTTATTTTGTGCATGAGGCACTTTCTGCTGATATTGTAAAATTTTGAGAGTCAGACTTGAAATTATATCTAAGATACGTCAGAAGTATTTTCAAACATTTTGATCATCCCCAGTGGGATTAGCTTATAAACCTGGGATGGAAAAGCTTCTTTCTGGCAGGATATAGGGTATCAGATGCCGTTTAATTTAACATTAATTTCTAAATCGTGCGAACAAACTCAGTTTGTCGGTGGATAAAACGCACGGCTTTCCTAAAGGATCATCAGCTGCCGAAAAACACTTTTGCTCTCAAATTAAACTCTAGTTTTTCCTTGGTCCGTATTGACAGTTTAAAATCAATAGTTATGTTTACAAAGCTTTGACTTTCTCGCGCGTCGCCATTTTAAAATGTGATCTAAAATTATTGCAGCGCCAGGCCTTCTCCGGTTCAATACCATTGATTTTATTCGCCAAAAGTGGAACCTAGCAATGCAACCAATTTACGTCGCAATTGCCCTGTTTCACTATGACGTCACATGATGCATAACAACACAAACAAAATCACTTTTATTTTCAATTGAGGAAGTCCGAAATAGTTTTATTTTATCTTTACTTCGCTTATTTGACCACATGAACAATTTAGTTAAACGTTCAATCGAAAAAATCCTATCGCGGTGTTTTGTAACCGTCAAAATATGGTTTGTTTACATTTTGTTTTGCCCTACTTCAATCCCACAATGCAACGGTAATACGTATTTTGAAAATGAATTACCACTCATCCTGCTGCAGATACAGTCCACAAAATTATCGAAAATGTTAGTAAACAATATTATCACTATATTTAAGTTCCAAAATTGCAGTAAGGAGACTTCTGCAGAGAGTTTGAAATATGTAAACAAACTGCTTGTAACAGAATTGCAGAAATTCCCCAAATCGACGACGATAAGCAAATTAACCACTCTAAACCCAAGTAACAGAAATTGCAAATTTAGCATTTCCGTGTCAAGTTATTTTAAAGCCTTGGAACAGTTTGCATGTTTGTGAGGAGTAAAAATAATAATTTAACACCACTCAGTTTTAAATCTACAGCCATAAGTCTAAATCTGTCAATGCTGCAAGCAGAGACCCCTGGTGATCAGAGATCCCTCACATTTTAATTGAAATCTGTCAAGCTCTATTTTGAAAGATTTTGGAAGATTTTGCATGTTCATGAGCAGTAAAAAGAGAACATAAATGAATGAGTATATGCAATTGTCTGGTATTTTTTATGCGCAAACTAGTGTTCATGACTGCTTATCCAAAATGAAGTATCTTCAAACGATTCGGTTGGTAAAATGCTTTCATATTATGTATTTTACAAGTTGACACAACAAAACAAACATCAAAGTCTAAAGTCCAAAGTCTAGATTAACATAGTCATCTATTTAGTTCTTTTAAAATTGTTTTTGGTTTGCAGTTCGGAGTTCCCACCTTCTATTTTTTCCAACTTCCGATCTCTTATGGCTTCTCTTCTTCGTTACTAGTTGCCAGTTTTTCTTTTGTTCGCTCTCCAGCTGTGTAATCGTTAAGTTTTCTGGTTTAGTCTAAGAATTAGTATTCCCGATTCTGGATTCGTCATTCTATATTTGTATCTATTTGACGCAGGCGGCAGTCACGTATAAACTAGTAGTTTGGACTCGTGACAGATGAGTGCTTTAACTGCTTTCGTAGTAGTTCTTGAGGAGGTAGGTGACTAATCCTGTGACCCCTTTTCTTTTTAGTTGCCCGTCTTACAACATGCAGGGACTACGGTTGCAGGTCCCGGAGGGCTTTATTCTTTAATAAACCGCAGCCAAACGGTCACATTCATTCCGGATTTCGGATTCCAGATTGCAGAATCCCCATTCCCGATTCCTAATTCCCGATTCCGAATTCCCGATTCCTGATTCCTGATTCCCGATTCCTGATTCCTGATTCCCGATTCCCGATTCCCGATTCCTGATTCCCGATTCCTCAATCCCAATCCCCGATTCCCGATCGTCGATTCCCGATCGTCGATTCCCGATCGTCGATTCCCGATTCCCGATTCCTGATTCCGTTTCCTGATTTCCGATTCCTGAGTTCCCGATTCCTGAGTTCCCGATTCCTGAGTTCCCGATTCCTGAGTTCCCGATTCCTGAGTTCCCGATTCTCGATTTACAATTCCTGATTCCTAATTTTATCAAAGAACGGACAAACAACGATTTAAGTAATCCAGCGAGTCCCAACAAAATCTAGATTTGGCAACCAGAATTATCGTAAACCCTTGAATTAAAACTTTAATTGACTTTTTGCCCTTTTCGGCGGGGAATCTCGCTCGAGTTATTAGTTGGTAGTAGTAATAAGGTTTCATTTAAGTGCAAACAAAACATGGTACAAGTCTTTCTTAGTTATTAATGAAACTAGCATCAAACACAAAAGCCCACTTGTCGCGATTTTAAATTTTAAATTTTGGTTTCATTAACTTGGTGCATATGCGTATTTAATTCAAATTATGTTTTGAAACGGTAATCGTCTTACTGTCAGAAACTCGCAGCTGGGTGGTCGAATTCAGATTACAACTACCCAAGAGTTTTATATGAATCATTAACACAGCAGCAGGCTGTATTTGACACGGTATCCAGATCATTGAAATGCAAAACTATCGGACAAAATACAATTTTAACTCCCCAAAACAAAAAAACAGTTAGCGAAAGCGAAAAATCATCATTTACATATTTTTGTCATCAAACTTCATGTTTATTAACACGAAACAGTAGAGAGTTGGTTTGTATACCTGAGAAACAAATATATCACAACGCAAGTGTGTACAAACCAAATTTCAAAGTAGACAAAAAAACGTGTATTTGATGTTGGCTAATAAAATCCAAAGATATTCGAAATAGCATTCATAGTATTACTAGGGTGACAAATCCATCCACTAATATTGAAATCTGCCTAATTAAGCAACTCGAAAAAGCATTCCCATGTTTACTGGCGAATAGTAATCGCAGTTCAAATCCGAAACCAGATGTATAAATGTATTCCCATTAAGTATCTCAATCAAGATATGAAGGATTCCTAAAAATTTGATAAAAAGGTTTTAGTGGACCGGATATTGGCTCGCTGCTCGGTTACGATTTTTAATATTTCTGTTATTTTTGAAAATTACTCCCCAAGCGAAGTTTTAAATGACGTTTTTGCCACTGGATACAAGGAGTGCTTTATCATTATTTTGCACCATCTGAAGTGACTCAACCAGGATTTAGTCACACAAATTCTGAATTATAATCATGAGGCGGCGTTCACGACCGGAAAAACTTCTCACAGTCAACCACCATGAGCGAAACAACCTCAAAAAGAAAATGGATGAGTTCGATAAGGAAAAAGATCGAAGACTACGGAAAATTTCGTCAAGTCAGGAAATTTTACTGGACGAAATAGTTGCAACCGAATACTTTGAAGATGTCAGGAAGATTACTAAGAGACAAAGTCCAACTCTGCCGGCTAAGTACCGCGAAAATACCCAAAATCGGTCAAGGATTTTGGATATTAGAAGATCTCGGATCAGGTCACCTGATTTGAGGACAATAAATCATTCCCTGAAAAAGATGAGTTGTCATGATCAGCGCCGATCTCCCGCAAGAATGTACTCCTTGCCTAAAAGTGCTTCTAGGAGTGTAAGTCAACAGGGAGATTTTAAGGCTAACAGAGACAACAAGCCCAACCTTGCCATCATTGAAAATATTTCGTCGCTTGTGTCTAGTATCTCAGATTTATCAGCTGTTGGTTCGTCTATAAACGGCGATGAAACTAATGAAGGTTTATGCGAACAGGGGACACTGAAGAGCTTGAAGCCTTGCCAAGAACCCGAGAATTCAGCCGAAATGTGCAAAACCTGGCGACGCTTCCACTCTGTCAGCTGTGACGAGACTGAGCCAAGGATATTTGAAGAATCTTTTAATCTTTGTACGAGTACAAATACAAAACGTTCTACTACAAACAAAGAAGCTGACGGGAGATTGCGTTTATTGAGAAATCATGCAGATGAAGAATCAACAAACTTTGCCGTAAGTCAGGAATATGGAGAATGTGGAGTTGAGAAGGACGATTCAGAGGCCGGGTCAAGAGTTCGAGAGAACAGCGGATACAAGAAACAACGACGAAAGATTGGTGTTCAACATGATGTTCTCGAGCTACCAATCATGAGTTCGAGGAATATACAAAATAGCGCAGCATGTGGCGCAGCTGATAATTGTGATAAAGCTGCGTGTGAATTGTCAAGAAAAGAACAATTTTCGGTAACTGAACAGTGGATATTATCAGCTTATGGAAATCAAGAATTCAAAATTCAAAACACAGCTAGTAACGTCGATTGTGGCGAGAATAAAGAAGCTCAAAGAGCCAAGCAACAAATTCGAGTTGGCAGTTGCAAATTGACGAGAGCAAATCTCGAGGACGTAACAATTGAAAATCAAAAGTTATTGCGTTACCATAGGAACGCCTGGACAGGTGAAGATGAAGCTCGACAAGGCTTATCCGGGAAGAAGGAAATGGATGCTGACAAAATAATAAGGCGAACAAAGAGTGAGAATAATATTACCAAAGCAGAGAGCAATTTGAAGCCAGGCTTAACGAATTTACGGCGATTAACTTTGAAAACTATGGCGATCAACGCATTTAATAATCTAAACTCGAAAGACGGCGAAGACGTTGCTGTCAATTGCAAAAGAAATCATAGAACTGACTCGGAATTGTCAAAACCTGATAATGAAAAGTCGCAGATGCCAAGGTTTCGACAACTGGGAATCGCTGCCGTTGCAGCAAATACTCTAGACATAAAAAGCTCGAAGCCGGCTCCAACAAGAAAAATTTCTTTAGAGAGGTTAAAAGAGCTACAAAAGCCGACCCAAAGCTCTCTACGACAAAGTGTAGGAAGTTTTATCCTTCCTGCCAAGCCAACTATGCCAAGAAAACTTAAATATTCTCTATCTGATCCCTCGTCTGCAGATTGCAGCCCAAATCACCAGGCCCTGGCGAGTTTTAGAAAGCTGAGTCATACTGTTTCTGCAGCTACAAGAATTTCATTGGACTATCAGCACCGCGGGCGCGCAAGAACCATGCCAATGACCGGAGAGGGGCCTGGGTACTGTGAGGATAAGAGTTTAGCAGATACAATCGAAGACTTGAGGAGATGTCGCTATCTGAGAAATTAGAACCAGTTTTTGGTTTCTAAACATACATATATACATATACATACATACATACATACATACATACATACATACATA
>JAOEHT020147771.1:0-12020 GCA_025448195.2 Parazoanthus atlanticus
GCTGTAATATCCTTATTTAATTTTTAATTCAAAAACACTGTAAAAAACTAACCAGTGTAAATCCAACAATTATAAATAAAATAAAAAAAATTTAAAAAACAAAAAAACAAAAAAAAACATTGTTTTTAATTGACTGCTTTTGTTGTTATGCGCATTGAGCATTTTATGAAAATTGTCTTGTACACTTCCGTTTCAGCTGGCGTTTGAATCCCTGGCCGTGATCAGTAACGCACTCACAAGGCTGGAGGCGGGTGAGATCGGAGTGTGCAGGTAAAACCATCTCCTTGCCTTATACATAGGCCTCGTTTACACTATACCGGACAGGATTTCGTGCCGAAACACAAATCGTTCCGTCGTACAACGTTGCAGTGTAAACAAGAGCAGTTTTAGCGGCACAAAACCCATCCGAAAAGTGACATATCACTTTCGAAAGCGTTACGTCTACCGTTCGAAACGGCACGAAAAGTGTACTGGGAAAATCGTTCCAAGTGTAAACAGAAGGACTAGACTATCCGCTGTGGTTTTTATAACGGAACGGAAGCTATCCGGTATAAAGTAAAGGAGGCTTTAGAGAGCGTTGCCATGTCTGGCCTTTTCTAAACTAGGAGAAATATATTTTAAAACATTTTACTCGCTTTTCGTTAAGAGTTTATAGTAGTCCAAAAGATGCATATTAATTATTTGCTAGGATTCAGAACGAACCAAGGAAAGTGATCCTGCAGGGTTTTTGTTCACCCGAGCCGGTAATTCAGGTGATCAGAAAGTAAATCTTTCATTGAAAATATAACTGAGAAAAGGAGGGGGATTAAACACTAGATATTGTTTCCCTGGCTGGTTAGTTCTCGTAATATCACTACAATATGGAAACTAAATAAAACGCTGACTAAGTTAGTGATATGGTTGAAGGCACTAGAGACTGGATATATATATGAACGATCCTGGATATATATGAACGATCCTAAACAATATTTTAGACGGAAAGTCGATTCAATATTATATAGGCGTCGGTTTAGATCAAATGTTTTTGTGACAGGAGAATAGATGTATTGTATTTTATCTTTATCTTTGCTTGATAAGAAGACATTTTAAGGCCGAGGGCTGTGTTTTCCTTTGACCTGCTAAATGTCGTTACAATTTTTGCTATCATGCGATAATGAATGGGAATGTTGGTTTATTGTCCTTGCTGCTTGTTCTTCATGCGATAACAAATAGGATATTGGATTTATTGACCTTGCTGCTTGTTCTTCATGCGATAACAAATGGGATATTGGATTTATTGACCTTGCTGCTTGTTCTTCCCCCCTTAGTTTCGGGGAGTCAGTGCAGCTCGTTCATCCGTTCCACGAGCAGTTCACTGACCAATCAGGAGCAAGGATCCTTCAGCAATTCACGTTCGCACAGAAGAAGACTAAAATTGCTCAAGTAAAGTTGCTTTTCTTCTTTTTGTTTTGTTACTATATGTACTGTCAAGTATTTTTCCAATATTTCGAGAAGGGTTACACCGACTACTACTATATGATTGCACTTCCGTTTAACGTTTTCCTGTTCTTACATCGTTGTTTCCCGTTGTGTTATTAGATACTACAAGTACGACATTACAGTGTGAACAAATTCGTGACAAGAGTTCGCAAAATCGCTATCGGGTCAAATCTCGTTGCCGTCCTCTTTAGCTGAAAATCTTGCAGTCAAACATTACGAGTTCCAACAGTAGAACAGTACTAACTAGTCGTACTTGCAGTCAAATCTAAAGTTCTCTATTGTCAGCTTGTTCATTTGACTTGTTACTGCCGTTCTTTTTACTTTCCATCCCTTTACAGTCAACGGAAGTGACATGATAAGCTAACTCGAAAGACCCTATTCTAGTTTGCAAGATTGTGTCGACGTTTTGGGCAAATCCTCCAACAAGTTGAAGACGACGGGCAAGCTTACAAAGACTATGCTCGCTCTCGTCTACAAAATCATTTATTTGCTTCCACAACACTCATATTCAAAACCCGTGAAGAAAATAACCACTGAATATCTTTAAATGATATCGAATTTCCACCCAGACAAACGTTTGTAACTTGTAATCTACAACGAAGACCCTCGCTGTAACCAACGTTCTTGTATACCTCCCTTTTCTGTGTTACTTCAATACTCTTCTTTTTAGCTTTTCTCTTCTGGCACTTTCTTTAAGCTCTTGGATTTTTTTTCGTTGTCCTCTTTTATGGAAGCTTCCACGTGTGTCTTCCTCATTTACATCTCTTTATTCCTTCTACTCAAATCAGGCTCAACCCTTGTGTTGTCCAAGAGTAAACCAAACCCGTATCCTCTGAAACTATTTCTTTGCCCCTTAGTTGCTTGAGATGTGTTCAGGTTTGATGCTGTCAGCCCGATCTCATCTCCAAACCGGAGTGAGGACTCGAGCAGAGATATCCCAGCTGCTGCTGATCGTGTCCGATGGAAGGGGGATTTTCCTTGAAGGAATGGAGGTAAATTCGATGCTAAACCTTGCTACGATCCGTGTTCAATTCTGCAGAAGTAGTCAGGATCAGTCAAAAACCAGCCTCCAGCAATATATTATTGATTATGCGAGTTGAATCATGTCTTTCTGACATTGTATGTGAGAAGTTGTAAGGGAACTTTTGTTAAAGTTGTTCTTCTCTTTTATCAATGCAGACGGTGAGACGGGCGGTTCGCACAGCGCGGGAATTGAACGTTTTCCTTGTATTCGTGGTGTTAGACAACCCTGTGAACAAGGACTCCATTCTCGACATCAAGGTTCCGATATTCCGCGCTGGCAAGCTGCCAGAGATAAGGGCCTACATGGAGCAGTTTCCCTTCCCATTCTACATCATCCTCCGCGATATCAACGCACTGCCCGCCACCTTGAGCGACGCTCTGAGACAGTGGTTTGAGCTCGTAACCAGCATGGACACGTGATTTGCCCGTGACTTTGAGACAGTGGTTTGAGCTCGTAACCAGCATGGACACGTGACCTGTGCCCGACCTTGAGTTACGTGCTGAGGCAGTGGTTTGAGCTCGTAACCAGCACGGACACGTGACCTGTCCTCGACGTTGAGTTACGTGCTGAGCTCGTAACCAGCACGGATACGTGACTTGCTCGTGACCTTGAGACAGGTGCTAAGACAATGGTTTGAGCTCGTAGCCAGTATGGACATGTGACCTCTCCCCCCACCTTGAGTTACGTGCTGAGACAGTGGTTTGAGCTCGTAACCAGCATGGACACGTGACCTGTCCCCGACCTTGAGTTACGTGCTGAGACAGTGGTTTGAGCTCGTAACCAGCATGGACACTTGACCTGTCCCCGACCTTGAGTTACGTGCTGAGACAGTGGTTTGAGCTCGTAACCAGCATGGACACGTGACCTGTCCCTGACCTTGAGTTACGTGCTGAGACAGTGGTTTGAGCTCGTAGCCAGTATGGACACGTGACCTGTCCCCGACCTTGGTTTGAGCTCGTAACCAGCATGGATACGTAACCTGTCCCCGATTGAGCTCGTAACCAGCATGGACACGTGACCTGTCCGCGACCTGGAATAAGTTATTGTCGCTATTCCGATGCGTGGCCTTGACGTCTTCAGCAAAGTATAATTAAAGAACTATTTTTAATGTGCAGAATTCGCACAAAAATACTTTTTAAACAAACATAATAGTAAAGATGATGATGATGATAATAATAATAATAACAGACTTAATAATAATAACAATAACGATAGTAATTGTAATAATAACAAATAATACTAACAACAATAATAATGAAATACATCAATTCACTTTTTAAAAATTATCAAACAAAGAAATCACAGAAATAGACAAAAAACGGATTTTGGGAAAAAAGCAACTTAGTCTTGGTTTTTCATAAAGCCATCGAGCTGTGTTTTATGCAGAAATGAAGCAAATGTTTTAGTTCCATTATAGACGTTCATGTGTCCGTCTATCTTTTTGCACTGCTACGACTCTTTACAACTTTTTTGTTGTTGTTCGCCGGACTGCTTGCAGTCTTTCGGCTATGGAGCCAGAAAACCAATAAAAGAACTTGCGCATGTGCAGTGGTTCAGTTGTTCACGACTTGAATAACAACGGACAATGCGCGAGCGCGTTTGTACGGGCATATTCCGCGTGCCTAAGTCAAGGCGCGTCCAAGTCCGAGATAATCCACGTCTTCAGTAAGACGCTGTCGGGCCCTGCAATACATCGTTGCTAATTCTAATTTCTGGCTTATTTTCGTGAGACCAGAGCTCGATATTCCTTTCCCGGCCACTTGCAAGAACCAGGGTCATGTCAGACTTTGAGGTTATTCTAAATTTGACAGATATCGCAAATTGTTTACCATGTTAGTCTTCTCCCTCTTGCCAAAGCTTCGTCGGAAATGTTTGCTAATATTAGCTCGATGACCTCCCTAGATAGTATTCATGTCTGACAAAACAATATTTTAAAATTATAACACACGTCTTAATTGTGTCTTTCGTGTTTTAGCGAATAACTTACTGGCCAACATGAAAATGAGACACCGGCAAATATGAAGACTGCTGGGAAGCTAATTAAGTCGGACTGCCGCAAGGTGTAAACTAGAATGTTTTGTAGACATAGTAGACATGCACGAAGAACAAAGCAAAGCAACATTTACCTCTAGATGTAAAGAAAGTAAATGCACAAATATGTTGCCGAAGTTGAAAATAGTACATAAGGAAAGCAAACCGAATAGTAAAGACACATAAATCTTACCGAGGAAAGTCGAACTGCTTTATTTGTCTCTTGTGAGGTAGGGCCCTGAACAGATCATATCGATCTTGTCACACAAATGATTAATGTACGGTGCAAGGCCGGAAACTTTGCTTTCCTTCACATTGATTACTGACTTTTATACAGGGGAGAGGCCAAGAGAGGAATAATGTTTTTGAACGTCAAATCTCTGGAATTTTCTTTCTCAATGTGAAGTGTAGCCCGGGAGTAGTTCAAACAATGCTGTAATTCCAAACTATATTAGGGTACAGATAGTGTTTACTTTTATTGATCCCTTTTTTTATTAATCAAAGATTTGGGAGATATTTTTAAACCTTATCATTTAGACCACTTACAAATTGTTCAAATGGAATGCGAAGGACTTTGCTGGTCTTGTTGACAGCATTGTCCGTTATGTGTGACTATATTTGTTTTGAGTTTGATATTTGTCTCCCGGGCAAAGCGAAAATCCAATCAAAGACGATCTATGTCACTGATTTAGCTTGATGAAAGAAGAACCAATATTAAACTTTTTTTAAATCTAAAACTTTGTGATAAACTGAGACGAAATCTGTCGTTTTCAGTTCTTCGTTTTCAAAAAAATATCGAAATATTGTTGATATTCAACCGTTATACACTGCGAGTTGTCGGTATTACCTCGTCAGCGGGTTATTACAGAAAAATAATCTGCTTGTAGTTTGTATATTTAGTTCTTTTTCCTTCCTACGCGGAAACGGGATTATTACTGGAATGGCGCCGGATTTACTTTTCATGTAACCTGTGATCAGGCCTTCTTGGATTTGTCTCTTATTTTTCCTTCGCAGGTTTCGCCCAAGAAGGCCTGATTGCAGGTTACTTTTCATGTATCGATATTTCTAAAAAAAACGATTGGCCAACACAAAACTTTTTTAATATCATCGACATACATAATTATAGGATTTATATATAACACTTGACATTGCAGAACCAATATAGACATATATAACCGTTGGAATCTAACTATAAGAAGTCGCTCGGTGAGTGAGATGACAAAGTCTGATTAATCCCATCAAAGTAACTGTCGTCTGGTCCAAGTTTCAGTGTTTCACTGAGCACGGCGCGCACCATGTCTTCAGACTTCTCTGCAGCGCTGGACCAAGCGCTGAGCCTGCTCGTCAGTGAACCCAGTGGATCAGCAGTCGAGAGACTCGAAGATGGCGGCGTCACAGCCCAGCAGTTACGAGACGCTGTTGATTGTGAAGTCGGTGAGATTGAGGCAAAGCTAATAGCTGCTTCGAAAACATGTCTGGCAGCCAGTGTTGGTTTGTTCAGAGAAGGACTCGCATCTCTGTATCAGTGGCTGGCCACTGTACACAGGGGGACCGTGGGTACCGGCTCTGGGTTGATTGGACTGACAGAAGAGGAAGATGATGATTACGACTATATCGAGTTTTATAGTGATCGAGAAAATGGAGCGGAGACTCCGTCATCAGAACATTCAACTCGTGAACACAACAAACCGGAGGGGGCAGCGAGCACTACAGACCCGCCGACTGATATCGACGAATGTACTTTGAATTTGTTCCACAATTCGCAGGAGAAATTCAAAGAAGCAAGGGAAGAGTATTTAATGGTGCTAGGTCACGAAATTTTGAGCACGCGTGACAAAATTCAGCTGATCAAGATCCAAATTGCAGTTTCATTGTTAGAGAACTTGAAGAGGCCGTCTGATGGTTTGGTCACGTGTCAACTCCGCCTTGATGAGCTTCACGCACTTCCGGTTATTGGCCAAATATTCTCGGACGAATTATCAAAAAATGACAACTCGGCGATTAGAAATGAAGAGGGGACTGCTATCTTCGCATCCGTGTGCCAAATAAATCACGCAATATTCAGTGTCACGCTTGCATTCGGTGCGAGTCCCAGGGAGTTTTTGTCCCCTTGTGTAGTAACTAGGGAAGCACGCGTACATCCTCTGCTGGACGGGAGACTGGTGAGAAAGCTGCGCACGCTGGGCTTGGGGAACTTGGACGTCACGTGGTCGTTCGGTCAGAGAGGAAAGAGGCCTGGACACAAGCTGGTGGAGCCGTGGGACGTGACAACGGACAGCCAAGGGCGCTACCTTGTGGCAGACTGGGGCGAGGACAGTGTTAAGGTGTTCGACAGTGATGGAACATTCCTTCACTGTCTGTGTGTCGCCGTTGATGACCCAGACACAGACTTAACGTTCTCGCCTTGTAGTGTGGCTACGGATACCGCTGACAACGTGTACGTGCTGGCGGTGGTGGAAGACGGCGCGGGAGAACAGTCACAGGGAGTGTACGTGTTTGACAAGCACGCCAACCTCCATCACAAGTTCCCGCTTCCTCAACGGGACGAGTTCGAAGGCTGGTCGTTAACAGTGACGGGCGGCGCGGAGCCGAGCGAGGTGGTTGTACTTGGCGAGTGCGCGGGCACGTACCGGTTTGACGTGTACAAGACCAGTGGAGACTTTGTTCATAGCTTTAACGAGGCGATTGTAGGGAATGCAAGCCACATCACGTCCACGCACGACGGCCGAGTTATGGTTGCAGATTCTAAGTACGACCGTGTGTGCATTCTTGAGTTTGACAGCTGGGGAGTTCATCTGAGAAACTTCAAAGTGAGAGGATTTCCCAAGGGTGGCATCGCATTTAACCCAGCTACTGCTCACGTGGTCATCACATCGAGTCCCCACAGTGAGCAAGTCACGCACGTGCAGATCGAGGTTTACACAACAGAAGGAGAGTTCATTCATGCCATTGCGCTAGACGCTGACGCCGCCGCTGAACTGGGCGGCGTTACGATCACGTCTGATGGACGCATTGCCGTTGTAAACGAAACTGAACGTAAAATTCATGTCATATGATTTTTTGAAAAGTATTCAATTTCTGGAGAAATTAACGATTCTTTATTGGAACAATATAGCTGTAAAGTAGTGGGCTTCCTTTTGTGTACATGTGTTCAATGAACGGGAAAAATGAAGTACTGTGACAAGTCAGTAACATCAAATGTAACTGATATTTCTCTGATAATATAATTGTGTTGATGGAAACTTTCACTCCAGTTGTGAAGTACAGTAAACACCAACGTATAAGAACCTAGTGGATTAAAAACCTACAGGCTGAAATTTGGAAATTGGAACCCAATCAGCCTAATTAGTTAATTCAAAAAGCAGGCACTGTATATGAGTAAAATATACTTTACTACAATACAGTACTTATTTGATATATTGAGTTGCACTGTAGGACAAACTGCGGAAAATGTATTATATTTCGCTAGATTTTGAATGACTTTGTAGTTTCTGTGACACGATTGAACTGATGGGCTTAAAGTACTATTCTGAACAGTATCAAACAGTTTAAATCCTTGCCGAATAAAACAAAAACCTAAATAGCCTGATTTCCCACTAAACACCCGATACTTGTAAGAATGTAGGTTCTTGTACGTTGGTGTTTTCCGCATTCATAGCCTTTTAGCGTCACTTAATTAATAGATTTACACATCGGTAATTAGTAGGGTTAAATATGACCTGAAACACGACCCCACAAGCTACAAGCTTTAATTCTGATTAAATAAAGGCATTATTATTACCAGTAAATCCACGTAGACTCGCGGGCACTCAACTAATTTTCCAGCACGAGTCCGACACTTCTCGCAAAGTTGGCATTATTGCCCTACCAGAGATTGGCTCTCGTGCCCATACCTCGGACTCGCAAGATGCCAAAGAGCGACGCACATGCGTGATAGCTAACCTCTGGCACTCGTAGTTTTACCAGCGAATCTTTAACGTGCTTGGCTGCGAGATTACTGGCTTGGGAACTACCGGAATTATATTGACTGATGCTTTGATAATTTTCATTCCAAGAAGACAACAAACAAAAATAGCTCTGAAAAAATGCAGAAATTTAACCAAATTGACGCAAGCAAGAATCGGGGAATGCTTTTGATAGGTCGCGAAAAACTGACTTTGTAAAAGCTATCTGTGAAGTTCGCCGAGACTAAATACAGGCAAAGAAATATATAAGTAAAGATTGTTGTAATACAAAAATAATTATGGTACTTTGCTAAATGATAGGAGACTACTTTTTGAAAACCCTGGTCTGACATAACCACAAAATTTAGGCCCACTTTATGTACGAGAAGAAACCATTCTTTACTAGCAAAATCGGCAAGAAATAAGTTTACATTTATTGAAAAGTTTCCAACCCTGTCGGTGGTATCGAGGGATAAAGTTTACTGTAATTGGTACACAACTGAAATGGATGGGGGTAATCTACAGTTTGGGAATGAAGACAATTTCTAATGGATGCTCTCGGGTTGAAATGAAATTGGTCCTAATAGCTGTATTATCTATTTTCGTCAATGAACCATGTACTCATATGACCTTATATGGTTTTTTGCGGCTAACTGCATAAATACTTATGCCGGGCGTTCACTCTGAGTCCGATATCTCTTTACATACGAGGACCTAACGTTTAACGTTAGGCCGCCGGGTACGTCCAGCAGTGAACCTGACTACCCCTGGAGCACTGGGCGAGCGTGCTGCGATCTTCAAAGTAGACATTGAATAAGTGGCCCCTCCCATAATCCTTTCCGAGCTTTAGAAAACACCGCTCAGCTCCCTAATCCAGTGTTCTTAAACTGGGGAAAAACATAATTTCTAAGTTCCCTTTTCATTAAAAAAACAAACTTTGTGATGGTAGCTCCCTGCAAGGGGCTTTTCAATGCCATGTTTTAAACAAGAAATAACAATCAAATAGAAATTATAAGGGTTAACAAGGTTGGCCAAAGAACTATTTAGCGCTGTACGCTTTTTAAGTTGTCGTTTTTCTGTTTTTCAAGAAAACATTGTCTTTTTTCCAATGTCAGTACTTCTCTAATGGACTCGCCGTGGCTTTTCAATTTTAGTCTTCAATCGTGTTCAAGGTTGATCGGTTTTTAGTCTTTATGTTAATAACCTAGTGACTGAACGCAGTTACGAATGGGTGTCTCCCAGTAACTTCACGATGACTTCACATTTTGTGTACATGTTTCAAACACTACACTTGAACAAAATGTTGTTTACTTAAACTTTCGATGATTTTGGGAAATATATCTGCAGCAGTATGAGCGGCATTACTTGTTCACAAAATATAATAGTACTAGTAATAACCGTTGCATTGTGCGATTGAAGTAGGGCAAAACGAAATGTAAACACTCCACATGTTTTAACGTTTACAAAACACTGTGACACAACTTTGCCATTGAAATTATAACTAAATTGTTCGTCAGTTCAAAGTTAAAACAAAACTAATTCAGACTTTCCACAATTAAAAACAGGAGTTATCTAGTTTGTGATATTGTACAGCCGGTGAGGCCACAATTGACGATTTCATTTTGGACCGATTGTTGCTCCACACAAAATTGCAATTTTAGAATTTATCAAACGGTCTGGAAGGTGACATCATCAGTTAGGGTCATCAAGCAACTCTGTATCTGTTCTCTGATTGGGTAATCAAACAATGACGATATAAAAAGCCAAAACCTTGCAAAAGAAGTAAAGGAGCTACTTTGTAAGTTTTCACAATTAAGTATCTGCCTTAAAGCGGCCGTTAAGAGCGCGGTGTTTGACGAGAATAAACCACTTGCGCGCTCTAGAAACCACGTGCGCCGCTACCTTTCCCGTTTGCCAATATGTGACGTTAAAGCCAGTTCAAACGGATCAAACATGTTGGTCAAACATCATCCAACATTGTAGAATGCAACATGATTGATCCTTTTGAACACCATGTGAACATGTTGGACATTGTCAGATACTGTTGGATCGTGTTGGATAGATTTTAAATATGTTCAAACTTTTCATCCAACATCGTCCAACATTTTCGCGCACGCGATCAAAACACGACATAATTTCGTGCCCAGCTCTGACACGCGCAAAATGTTTGATAGTGTTGCATTCGTTTGAACACTCCCGCATTCAACACCGTCCAACATCATCAGTGATGTTTTGTCCAACAATGTTGGATGATGTTTGATCCGTTTGAAGGGGTCTTTAGTTTAGACGCCTGGGGACGTAGCAATTAAAGTAGAGTGGGGTGTTTATATTTACTGATAAGTTCAAATGTACCCAAGAACCGTCAAAGACAAAAACCGCAGTCTTTTTGTGGATCCGGTGTAGATTCTTGATCGTCGGCTTGGCGTGGCATTAGCTCTATTTTCGATCCGTCTTTCTCAGTTCTCAATGTAACATTCCGATCGAGAGTTCGAATGACAACAACGGGAAGGTTGGGGATTTCAATTTTCTACTATTTTAAACTTTGTACCTAGCTGCTTAAGATGTGCTCGAGGGTACGGTGATACGAAGATATCACTGGTCAACCCTCTCTTCCCTCCCTTTTCCAAATCTCTCCGTTGGTTATACATTGCGCATGGCTATATGCGAATCACTCAGTAAGTGGACTCCACATATTCCATTTACTAAAGATTTATTACAGCAAATCAGATATTGTTTCATCAGATTTTATTAAAAAAATTCGTTATTTTGTGGAAAAATTGCTTTTTAGTGTGGACAATCCGACGGGAAAACTAGCGAAGAGAATGTCTGAGCAAATATTGCCGTTCCAATGGATCGTGACTCAGCCTGATAATAGTCTCTGCACTGGTCTATATCCAGAGTATGTCGCCGTTCAGAAATCTCCAGTAATCATGAGTTTGACATAACTTTCGAAAGCCTTCTTCTAGTCATGACAACATGTATGTAGGACTCGTGGTTGAGACGTGGCAGCATGCGACAATACGCGTGGGACTGTGCACACCTTGTTGTATTCGGGGCGTGTCACGACTTGCAAAGGAAACCAACCTGGAAGAATAAGAAAACACGCAATGAACTCTTCTCAGGACTCGCGTTAAAACACAAATCTATAAACTGAGAAAATATTCGAGTGGTGGAAAGTTCGGCGCTACGTCAAAAATTTCATCAAATCTATACGACCGATCAGGACGGCGCAAACTGCGTACCTGAAATCCGTTCATGGTTCTGAGAGAAGGGGGTAGCGTGTAGGTGCTGGACGACAACAGAAGGACAAGCTCCAGACACGTGTCTTCCGAAAACCTGACCACCCTCACGGCCGGACTTTCTTGCCATTCTCTGAACAATCTGCACGAGAAAACAATAACAAAACATGCTGTTTGTTTGGTTGACGAATGTGGTTGTTTGATTGAGTTTACTTACTTCGGCAAATACCGTTCTAAAAAACACACACTAAGTGTCCCCTTCGAACAAACAACACTATTTTCTGTAAGAACGTCTATTTTTTT
>JAOEHT020147871.1:0-12016 GCA_025448195.2 Parazoanthus atlanticus
ATTAAAAGGGAAATTATGCTCTAGAATATTTTTTTTGCAAAATATAGTATTGTATGGTAAAAGAACAATACCCAGGGCTTGGTTTTCAAAGTTGGACATTAATTTATCGTTTTCTTAGACTGTGAGCCATCTCTTACGTTTCTTTTGTATTAAAAGGGAAATTATGCTCTAGAATATTTTTTTTGCAAAATATAGTATTGTATGGTAAAAGAACAATACCCAGGGTTTGGTTTTCAAAGTTGGACATTAATTTATCGTTTTTTTAGACTGTGAGCCATCTCTTCCTTTTTTTTGTATTATTAAAACGGAATTTAAGTATGCTCTAGAAAATTTTTTTGCAACAAAAAGTATAACTGTAGCTTTTAGGGAAAATCGGGGAAAATCCAGACCTTTCCTGTCTTACTGATTCCATTTGTCCAAATAGATTTGTGTGTTTCACGTAAAATGTGCATGTATTTGATTTCTTTACCCTCCAAGAATAATGGACTGGGGGGAGTTCGGCCAACGGTTTCAGATTCTTAGTTCTGCAAGCGATTTTCTCTGCACTTTCACAAGCCTGTTTTCAGTTTGCCAGAGCTGCAGACTAACAGTTGGTTGTTGCAGCCCAAAATTGATTACAGCTACATTAATTTGTACTCAAAATAAAAAAGTTTGTACTGACAACAAACCAAACAAAAGATAAGAAGTGTAAATATATGCCGAATATTTTTTTGAACTAACCACAGTCTTTAGTAAAGTTAATTTTTATTCTGCAAACTTTTTTCAAGGACATAAAATCTCCCTTTAAAGCGAGAATGTCTTGAGCAGAGGATGGCAGTTACAGTAATTCCAGTTCTAATAATTGGAATAGTTGACAAACAGGTTATCGAAGGATTTTATTCCATAATGGTATACTGTATTTACTCGATTAAATGCCTTCCCCGAATAAACGCCGCATTTGAGAGCAAAAATACTAATACACGCCGCCCCCCGAATAAACGCCGCATCCATAATGCGGCATTTATTCGAGGAATATAATCAAATAGCGAGTACAGTATACAATCTAGTTTAAACCAGCCTCGGAAATATATTTTCCTTGATAACAATGTTTATCAGTTCAAAGTGACTATTCTTCAATGCTCTTCCACTAAGCTCTCGTTTGATCTCCAGAATGCTTGAAATGCACAGTTCCGTTGTCAACGTTCACTTGCTATCATTTGTTAGAAAGAAAATGGTTTTTAAAGAATTGCCGCCCCCTTATAAACGCCGGACTCGAGTCACGAAAAATTTAATAAACACCGGGGCGTTTAATCGAGTAAATACAGTTTGCATGCTTAATCTCGAGTATGACATTCACATAACTAACGTTGGACGTACAAAATTTGTCTCAATCTTTTTGCTGTTAATCAGTTTAAAAAAACTTAGCTGACAAATACTCCAGGTGGTTGTGCTCCAGAGTTTCTAAACAAACTAAACAAACCAACCAAATGTTATTCACTGCAACACTAAAACTACTCTGTTAGAACCGAATATGTTGACATCTAAAAACCTTGCAAATAGTACACACATTGTTTTGAAACGAAGCACAATTTTGGTCGATTTTCAAAACAACAATTTTGAAATTTTCAGATGTTTTTAGATTCAGATTTTTTTATTTCCACAGAAATTTTTAATAATTAAAAGTGTTCTAAAAGTAATGCAAGAAAATGTGGGGTGCACGAATAAAAACCCGATAGGGTTATATTGGACATCGGTGCACCCATTTGGTTTAAGAATGATAATATTGATATACGTGTTAACTAAAATTACGTGATGGAAATTAAGGTAGATGATACAGTAATCGTCACCATAGATAACAGAAAAGTAACTGAATAAACTAAACAAACAAACAATACAAATAACAGCAATAAGGAAGCTGCTATGAGTTAATAATTGAATTTATGCGTTTAAGTGTGTGTGTATTTGTGAATGAATGCCCTGTGTGTGTGTGTGTTGTGTGTGTTAGGTGGAATTAGTTAATCAAGAATCATATGTACTAGTTGGCAAGGTAAGTTATAAAATCCTTTTTAAAAGATTTGAGTGAATGGGCGTTTTTGATAGTCGAAGGTATATTATTGCAAACTCTGGTGGCTGCAGAATTGGAATTGAATATGTGAGGGCATACATGTGTTGTGCATTTTTTGGTACCTGCTGTCACAAGATTATCCCCTTTTTACAAGTTTTCTTTCAAATTGAAGACACATGTATGTAAACTTCAACATGTTCACATCTGGTTGTATTATCCGGCTGCAGACGTCAGACCAAGGCCTCCTTGAAGCCGAGTGTGACATACTCGTACCTGCCGCCAACGAGAAGCAAATCACTTCCAAGAATGCACACAGGATCAAGGCAAAGGTAATAATTGCCAGATTCAGTATTACTGAGCTTATCCTGACAGTAAGACTATTTTTGCTTTAAAACAGTTATCACATATAATGTAACTTCTTTGTTGTTTGGATTTTTCATATGTCTGTCTAAAATATGAGCGGAACACACTGGCATTACAACAGGCTCAAGTTAATACGGCCACCTAGTACTGCAGCCTTTTTTGCCTCGGACAAATTAAGACCTTGGTCCTTTACTGATATGAATTGATTGTGTTAATGCGACCATCTCATTAATACAATGAACGGCCACCTTTGAATTTCCCAACCTTCACAAATCCATTCTCTTGAAACATACCTTGTTAACACAACCAAGAAAAACCAGTGACACTTATTTTAAAGTGACTAAGGCAAACCAGATCAATTGACAGTTACAATGAAACGTTTTGACTGCAAATCTTGTGATTCATCGAGTAATTTATAAGCCTTTTTAAAGTATCTTTCTCTTTGATGAAAATATATATCTCTCTAATTGGTAGAGCTGCAATTAACACCAGTTTGTAGCAAGGTGGAGTTGACCAACAGAGAGAAAGTAAACCAAATTATTTTCATCCCTCCATATTCTACTGTATCTTAACAACAAATTTTTTTTCATTCTATGTAGGTCATAGCCGAAGGTGCCAACGGGCCAACTACTCCTGATGCAGAGAAAATTCTCATTGCAAACAAGACACTAGTCATACCGGTATGTGACTTGAGACGCTTTCAAAAGATTTTGGTATAAAATGATTCGAACACTTCAACTCCGTTTTTAAATGACAATCTCACTGACTTCCTTTCCCGCTTTTTCATTAATTTGTGATAAGACCAATAATTTTCTAAGAATTAGTGTTGAATCTTCTTAACAACAGGACTTTTACTTGAATTCTTCAATTCTCCTTCCTGATGATAATTATGATGATAATGATAATAGTGATAAAGATAATGATAATAGTGGTAATGATAATGAAAATGTTAATGATAATGACGATGATGATGATGATAATGGTAATAGTGATAAAGATAATGATAATAGTGGTAATAATGAAAATGTTAATGATAATGATGATGATGATGATAATGATAATGGTAATAGTGATAATGATAAAACCATTTCTCGAGAAGACCTGTTTGTACCCAGGTTAAGAAGGGTAATCTATTATGTGGCCCCCAATACACGTTACAGTAATTTGCAAATTATAAGAAACATGTGATGTAATGATGATGATGACGATAACAATAATGATGATGATGATGATGATGTGATACCGTAACAGGGCCGGAAATATTACTGAATGTTGGACCTTATTGCTGCAGGATTTGTACTTGAATGCTGGGGGTGTTACTGTCTCATATTTTGAATGGCTCAAGAATCTTAATCACGTCAGCTTTGGAAGGCTTACTTGGAAATACGAAAAGGAATCAAACTACCATCTGTTAGGTGAGAGTGCTCAAGAGTGGATGTAGTAGTTTTAGTGGTTCAACTTCAGATTAAGACAGATATTTTTAGATGAAAAATCAAACCTCTGCGGAGCATGTCGATGTTTTGTCGTATGGAAATACAGGTATGGTTTTTTTGTTTTAGAATCGAAACTACAATTTTAAATTTATAAGCAAGACGCCTTTAAAGATCTTGACTTTCGTAATTTAGACAAAATGTTCAGTGCAATCGATCAACAAGAAGTTATTAAGAATCAGTGATTTAGCTGAATAGTGACGTCTAGTTGTTATCCGCAGTAAATCCGTATTATGGACGGGATAGACACAAATCTCAATATAAATGGAAAGCTAATTGTGACTTTAAGCACTCCCTATCTTGTAGTAAATGCAAGCCTGCTTTGCCGGGCTAGTGGTTTTGCTTCAAGTGGTTACAAGTTTACCGAATTAACATTTCTGGCATCCTGTTTCAACTTGTTAATTTGAGCAGCACTTGCTCCCCAAATCAGTGTCAGGGATTTTTTATTACCCCCCAATTTTGTAAAATCCTTTGATGTCAGGCATTGATAGAGTTTCTTGCCTTGGCAGAACAAGACTAAGCCATATTTATTGGGTCTATTTTTCTCTCTCCCTGCCAAAAGTTAGGATAGTTGTTTTGAAAAATTGACTTTGAAGAAACAGCTGACGAGTGTAAAGTTACTTACACTTAAAACTTTTGCTCGCATTTTCTCGACAACAGTTTGCAATTCTCGAAAAAAACTTTTTGTGTTAAAGATCTTCCCACAGGGCTTCCTACGGTATAATAGTAAAAGTCTATGTTTTTGCCGTTTTGGCATACTCCATAGATGTGTTGTTCACAGTGTATATTTATATTTCAACAGCAAGTGTTCAAGAAAGTTTAGAGAAATATTTCGACAAAACTCTTAACATTCAGCCATCTGACGCATTCTCGGAGAGAATTTCGGTGAGTAAAGGGAAATTATATAAGTTTAAATTTTTAGTCGATGTTCGATTCACGAAAGATATGCTAATAACAATAACAACAACAATAACAATAATAACAATATTTAATCTGGATGCTCCTTTCTCCAAAGTGATTCTCAGAAAGATCCACAAAAATAAAAGGAAAAAGAAAAATATTTTAAAATAGGAAATGTTGAGAATGTTACACCGATTCTTAAATAGCTAATTTTTGCAGAATCTGCTGGCTTTAAGTGCATGGTGTCCGTGAAATAGTTAAATCACTCTACAGTGTACTTACAGATGAAACGTGTTCAGTATTTATATACAATTCTTTAAAAGTGGAGGAAAACGATGTGTGTAATGAAATATTTGTACCCCTCCAATAATCTTGGTCTTTGACCCTTTTCTTAAACAGTTAGTGTTGATGTAAAATTCTGGAGTTGCTGTGAACTTTCTGGTACAGTCTTTGATACGTGATGTTTCTGTGTGTTTGTTAGGGAGCTTCAGAAAGAGACATTGTACATTCCGGTTTAGAGTTTACCATGGAAAGATCTGCCAAGGTAAGTCAAGTTACTGTACGTTTTGCAGCGCCCGTGGTTGCTATTGTTTCTTTGCAGGACAGTGTGGCATGGTGGGCTTGAACACTGTCATTTAATTGGAACTGTTCTAGTGCCTTATTTTTTGGCCCTGTGTTTGTCCTCAATTTATGAAAGTATCAGCTGTGTATTTCAATCCTGTTGTTTTCATAACGCAGCGGCAAATATATGAACGAAGACCACTTTGAAACATAATTTCATTGATCGTTTTTGTTCGTATTTCACATTTGCCTGTGTATGAGTATGTGTATGTGTATGACATTTCACGTGCAAAACACAAGCACCGACGCAGTAGGAGGGACAAAGTACACAGTACCAAGCAAATTCGGTTCTAAAGACAGTTGCACTTAACTGTGTGCAAATTTTCAAGACAGTTATTAGTATCCAATTCATTAGGTCGCTTACTCGTTTCAATTCCTGCTCGTATACGTTGTGATTCACTGATTCTGAGTCACAAACCGGACGAAAAAGAATTAAGGGCTTAACGAAAGAAAAGAGAGTGCTTCGTGATGGCTTAACCAGAATAAGGAAGACCGTTGTTACACACTTTAAAAAAATGCCCAAAATCTGGTTTTACTTTAGTGTCCACAACTTGACCATCACACTCGTATGTTTTATCTGGTATGTGTTGTGCCGGGCACTCAAAACGTTCTGTTCCTACAGCACCATGTGTACAACCATTTTGATACTACAACTGCTGTACTAGTCTTGTTAAGACTTGATTAACAGTTACATACTGTGTGTTCTGTTCCCAGAAACACAAAACATTTTATCAAGTAGATTGACAAGAGTTTGGTAATATAGTTTGAAGTCAGGCCATTTTTGGTTTAACTCGATTTGTCGCATGGAACTACTCCTTTCCAGTTTAGAAATTCCAGTTCAGGGCAAATTTTTTATTTTAAATTATTGGCTTTTGAAGCCCTCCCGCTCGAAAGTCCCAGTAACTCTGCACGGGGAAGTCTCGATATTTTCTGAATCCACAGTCTTCTGTCTTTGCTTTAGGGCTTCAACTTATTTGACTTCCATCAATGTTTTTTTATGGTATTTTACCAAACAACTCTTATTTTTTTTTATCTCTGATCATATGGTACTTCTTGTTCTAGCAAATCATGAAATGTGCAGAGGAGTACAATCTTGGTCTGGACATCAGGACGGCGGCCTACATTGTAGCGATCGAGAAGGTGTACAATACCTACACCATTGCTGGACTAACCTTCACATGAGAACACACGATTGGTTTTGTAACACCAATAACTCTTGGGAAGAAATTGTTATTCATTAGTTAGGGTGATAGCAAATTTATACAACAATAGCCATAAATAATAATGACGAATAACTGGATGCTTCTTGTTGTTGATAGAGGGTGAAGTGAATCTGTTTGTAACTATTGCAATTCGTCACAATTGTTACCAATAATTATAAATGATATGTGTAATTTTTTGTCGGAGGTCTAATAGATTTTATAAATTTCTGGGTTTTATCTTTACATTAATTTTTTATGCCACTATTTATTTCGTCAAATACCAAAAAGCAACCAGATAACAAGACATGATAAATAAATTGTGAAATAGCGCGTGTGTGGAGATGTGTCATGGTCGTATCTAATCCTTGCTTTCAACATTTGCACATTTATGCACTTCCCATAATTAAATGATGTGCTTGCCACCAAGAATTAAGGATCAAATAGACACATATTTTAGATCTTCAAAATTAAAGGTAGTCTACAAGTTTGTAACAAACTCAAGTAACTACTTAGTCCATAGTGTTTTGTTTCTTGTTGAAGAAAAATCCTTAAATTTTGCTCTGGCTTGCATCGCGGACAAACATAACATTACTTTTGTATTTACATGGCAATGATAATTGTGAATAAAAGCTGCTTCATAATCAGTTTACTCTTTGTTGTCAGTTGTTTTCTATCAATAGTTTTAGATTCTACCCACTGAGATCAGTTGATGAATTGCCTTTTATTTGCAGCAGCATAGACCACTTTCATAATATGCCCCAGTGGCCATAAACAAAAACTTCAAGTCGAGGTCAAGTTCCAAGTTGTCGAACATTTGCTGTATTTCGGTCTTTCTGGCCTCGACTCAAAGTTTTTATTCATGGTCACTGGCCCGACGTATTATGAAAGTGGTCTATTGTAGTTGTCTGTACAGTTTTAATAGTTTGTCTTCTACCGTCAATTTCACTTGACAAGGATCTTTCTTTCCTTTGTTTCCTTTTTACGTTTTACAAGACAGTTATTCGCTCGACCAACGCAAAGATAGGCTTTGCTGTTACGCATGCGCGAGCTTTGCCAGAATCCTGGCAAATACAAAACTTGTCAAACAGGTTTTAAACCAGTTTCATTTGTTGTGCATTGGATACAACTGCTGACATGTTATGTGGAAAGTTTCAATTTAAATACAAAAGTCGCAAAACCTACACTCAATGTTTCAATTTCTCCGCGTGTTCTCTTCCTTCTCTAGCTCTTGGTGTAAAAAGTGACAATAATTCAAGTAGTTAAACTCCCAAGGAACAAGTGAAATATTATATACAATAAAATTCTTTTTAATTTCAACCGTTATGTAGCTTGAATAGTCATAACGTCGAAACCAAGATAATTGATTCTAACATCACAAGCTAATTTGAACATCCAAGGCTATTCCTCTGACTACGTTGCAACACCTCCAGCCTTTGAAGGTGTTGCTATGTACGTCAATACAAAACTTAATTAATTGTTGTAGAAAGAACATCCAACACAGAGAAAAATATAATGTGCTGTATTATATATATATATACGCCACTCTTCCCCTGAAACGTTTCTGAAGTATATGATGACGAAACAATAGAAAAATATAGTTTAAAAGAGAAATAGAGAGGACGCGCGGAGATAGGGAACTTATCAAAGCGATATCTCGCGAGCGACCGCATCTGTTTATTATATAAATAGCAATCGATGCCGACTGCAAAGGCGGGTATTGTCATAGTAACACAAGAAGATCACCGATTGGCTGATATCGTATTTTGTGTCATGGGTATGATTTCAGATCAAAATTGCACGACAAGAATCCATTACCACTTAATTATATAACTGTCGTGTAATTGTTGTCATTGTTGTGGTTGTGATTGTTTTTGTTGTCATCGTTAATTTTGTTTTCATTGTCACTGTTAATGTCGTTGTAATTGTCATTGTTGTTATCGTCGTTTTTGTTGTCATTTATAAAGTTACTGTTACAAATTGCACTCCACTCAGTGCAATTAGCACTATGAACTGTCATTGTCATCCAGGTACTTCATTCATTGAAAAATTTGGAAATGATCGAAAATATTTTTCAAGGGTATGGAAATTTTCAGTAAGGCTCCACTCTCAGAACGAAAGTACCTAGTGGATCTTTGACAATAGCATTAACAATAGCTGACACGTTCGGACAATTCGTCATTTGAACGACCTACCACCACAGGTCAGAAACCTTGAATCTATTGGGCAATTTAAAAGGGAAACAAATCGATTACTTTAATGCAACCATCAGATTTCCACACGGCAATCATGTAAATCAGTATACAGTATATGTTAATATACCTTAATATTTTTTTCTTAATTTTTGTAGACACTTTTATATATTGTAATATTACTGATAATTTTACCGTGTCTAAACAAAGTATGTATGTAGGTAGGTATGTATGTATGTATGTATGTATGTATGTTTGTATGTATGTATGTATGTATGTATGTTTGTATGTATGTTTGTATGTATGTATGTTTGTATGTATGTTTGTATGTATGTATGTATGTATGTATGTTTGTATGTATGTATGTATGTATGTATGTATGTTTGTATGTATGTATGTTTGTATGTATGTATGTAAGTATGTATGTATGTCTGTATGTATTTAAGTATGTATGTATGTTTGTATGTATGTATGTATGTACCTATTTTAACCTACTGTACAGGTCACTGAGGAAACCTGAATAGGTGAAACGTTTGTTGATATGATTAATGAGACCAAACGCAAGAAGTCCACTTTCTATTACTCCTTTGATCGAAGTTTATCCACCAAGTTACGTACTTTATCTTTTCTCGCCTTTGTTCGTCAGACAACTTAACATCTTCCCTTCCAAGGCCTACAAGAAAAATCATGTATTGTTAATAACTTGTTTCTCTAGCGCGTACACACCACCCAATGCAAAAAAAACAGCTAATGCGGTTTCCCGTAACAATTAAGGGTCGACAAACCCGGGGCAGACGGGCCCAATGGCTTAACTTTCCAGTCTTAGGACGGTGCGGCAAAAAAAGCTTAAGCAACAGCCAGACCAGGAATCAAACTCGAGGACTTACAGACTGAGCCAGCACACACAAGTTACGAAACCAACCCAAGACAATTCTAGCAATCTCAGAACCAGTCCACCCAACATCTCCGAGAGAAACGTGAACAAAGATGGCTGGACTGAGTTTGAGATTGCTTTATTTGTTGTTCAACCATTGCCGAGCCGTTGCCTCGGTAGGTCAGTTTGTTAGAGTGCCTGCCATGTCATTAGGGTATAGTGGGTTCGATTCCCGGTAGAGGCAGTTTGGGATTTTCTTTCTCAGTTTCTCTTACACTTGTCTTTGGTTGCATCCTAGCATGTCAGATTTATAACCTCTCTGATTATGATCACATTATTCTTATTCTCATTCGTATTCTCATTCTCATTCTCATTCTCACCTTCACCCTCACCCATACCTGTACTCTTACTCTTATTTATATTCTTACTCTAACTCTTATTCTTACTTACTTTTATCCATATTCCTACTCTTATTCTTTTTCTTTTTACTATTCCTATTGCTATTCCTAATCTTATTCTTATTCTTATCTTATCCTATTCTTATTCCTATTCTTTTTCTTATTCTTAATCTTATTCTTACTTATAATCTTATTCTATTCTTATTCTTATTTTTTCCGTTTTCTATTCCTATTATTGATTCTAAGAATGAACGACTACCCAACTCACCGTCGTGAAGACTGAACGCAACGTATGTGAACTTCTGTGTCATCAACATCAAGCTTCTAAAACGATGAACAAGATGAGAATATATCAGTCCTATTACTACCATCATACGATTCTCATCATCATTGCCATCATCATCATCATTAATAATTATCATCATCGATTACCATCATCATTATTATTATTATCACCATACGATACTCATTATCATTGCCATCATCATCATTAATTATCTTCATCAATTACCATCATCATTATCATCATTGTCATTATTATCATCATACGATTGTCATCATTATTGCCATCATCATCATAATTATCATCATCGATTACCATCATCATTATCATCATTGTCATTATTATCATCATACGATTCCCATCATTATTGCCATCATCATCATAATTATCATCATCGATTACCATCATCATTATCATCATTGTCATTATTATCATTATACGATTCTCATCATCATTATTATTACGATCATCATTTTTATCATTGTCATCATCGATCATCATCATCCCTATTGCCAACTCACCCTGTATAGTCAAATCTGTTCATTCCATATTCAGTGATCATTCGATATATTTGTGCCAGCGAGAGACAAACAAAGGATGTCGCAAATACGCACCTACAAAATAAACGTTAGGTAGCAGGATATATATCATTTGTTTTGAGAACTTGATAAATTACTTCGCTCTTTAAGTTTGGTGGGGTGGGGAAATTAATGGTGGAGCGGATGGTGTCTCGAACTATATATGAAGTTAACGAGCTTCTTAGACCAATCATAACACAAACCCTGGGTGTTGGGATAAAGGGAAGGGTCAAGGTTAGGTTTAGATTATTTTTAAGGTTGGGATTAGGGTTAGTTCAAAGTAATCAACTCTGAATGTGTCAGAATGTGGGATGGGGTTTGATGTCGGTTCGATGTTGTTCAAATAGAAAGAGAGAAGCGATGAGCTCACGAGCTTCTGTCCAGGAATTAAAGCATTTGACGTCACAGCGTCAAGGGATCTTACTCTTTGTCTTAAAATCTTTAATTAATATCCCGCCCCCCCCCCGGGCTTAACATTGACAGGTGCAAAATTTCCGATAGGATCCTTGGCGGTTTTTACCTGTGTACGATTGTTGGGTTGACTATGCAAGTCAAAACGTAGCAAAGCGCTGTCATTGCAACAAGGCTCACGACATGGCTGCAAGGAATAAACACGCAAAGAAATTAGGGGGAAGCAACTTCCCATACATTATCTTAAATAGGATTCAAGCCAATCCTCTATCCACGAGCAGAGGCAATCGTTTCTGTCAACGGTCTTCATCTTAATCGCAGGAACAGAAGCGACAGATCTAGAATGTTCTATAAAGATTTGTATCACAGCTAAAGCTGGCCGTTGCTTCGGGAATACGAGTTGCTTGCATGATCCGGACACAAGTTGTTTAGGTTTGGTTTTTGAACTGAAACTTGAGAATTTCGAAGTAACAGGCCTCGGTCATCTGTAAATGATGAAAAACAACGCGGGACGCCAAGAAATAGAATAAAGTCACGCGGTTTTTACCTTCCGGAAGACTCTTTTACAGGGACCGCGGAGGGGGAGGGGCTGGTAGGGCTATAGCCCTACCACTTTTTTGAAAATTATAAGGAGTTACTGAGAAAAAGTGTTTTCACCCCCCC
>JAOEHT020147942.1:0-5000 GCA_025448195.2 Parazoanthus atlanticus
GTCCGAAAATTTGGTGGTGTTTCATAAAATTGTGTAAAAGTTACAGAGTTTTAAAGTTGGAGTGGCACCAACCCCCCCCCCCGAGTCTGAATAGGGTTAAAGTAATTAATAACGAAACTTGCAGTACCTGTAGCCGAATAAAGATGAGCCTTTTGACGTAAACTGGATGACGTCATCACTTATAATTTATGCAGAAAAAAGTAAGTAATTTAAAGTTTGATCCAAAATATGGCAATTTTTTTTACACAATTTGTTCAACTTCTTCTTTTCCATTCCATTCTTCAATATTTTCCTATTTCAACATGAAAGAGACCGGTTGTTAAATATGTGTCATTGGTGCTGCAGTTGAGGGTATAGTTTTTTTGAGGGAGTATAAAACAAACACATTTTTTTATTAAAAGTATAGGTTTATATTTTATATTTTCAAACCAGCCAAGTTAAACTTTAAATTTTTGACGTACATCTATGTTAACCTTCAAATGGCAAGTAGAAAAAAAGGGAAGATAAAGTGTGGAGAATTCGCAGAGAAGCCGAAACCTTTTTTGTTTACAGTCCATTTTCTTGTTCCTTTCTTATGAGGGGGCCTGGCACTAAGACAGGTCACAAGACTTGTTGTTGCTTTCGTTTCCGGTCTCCAGCTGTAGTGCTTGTTCTATGACAGCTCGACAGAACTGAAATTATGGCCTGGTTTGTAACTTTCTCCGCATTCTTCTGTGCGATTGCTGGTAATCTACTAATAACAACAGAGGCAACAAGACCGGGACTTCAAATCCGTCTTACAGACAATGGACTGCAGTACAGTAAGTTGTTTTTGAACCAAGTGCCGGGACCAAACGTCGCACTCTTCAACGCTAGAGTATGGATAATGTCGTTGTATTCACATATCTGAAGATTGTTATGGCTCAGTGTCTTTTCTGTTATCTCAGTTTAGTAAGTGATACATGTTTTTAAGAGTATCGTAAAGCGTCTTCTGACAGCTGATTTTGTATTGGCACTAAAGTAACGGAATCTCCCAAGTACTTCAGAAAATGAAATTTGCCAGCTTGGGTTTTGGACAACACGATAAATAATAATTTACTAGACTTATTCTCTCAACTCGGCTTGTTTTGCTCTCTCAGTGTTGCATTGATAATTTCTGAATAATTTCATCTGTTCGGTGACCTGATAAATTCAGTTCGGATCTTTCTTTGTTATGATTATTTCATTTTTGATGCGGCTTTTGTTTAAAATCTATTTATATGGGTGAGCTCATAATTATTTCTTTTGACTGCAGTGTAGTGTATATTTGTATTGACCCTGTTTTAGTTTAGAACTTTTTCTTTCTGAAAAATTGAAGATAACGCGATTCCAACCCTTGAACCTATGGTCTATGGAATATTTTACTTCCGGCATGACATACCGCAACACTTCGATTTAAAAAATAAGTCTGGCAAATATACAACAGGAAAAAGAGGTATGGTAACGAAACTGAAATTGAGAGAGCTTAAACACGTTTGGGCGCGTATGGCCAAGTAGATGTTATCAAGTTATAGTTACATAATGGATTTACATGAATAGTACGACACACTGTTTAAAGGTTGACGCAGCTAATATTGGAACTGTCAGTGCGCCGCATGCAAACTATTTTTGACAGATTTACCGTATACAGGAGGTTTCAAATGTATGACTGACTGACTCTTAAACTACGGGTCAATTATAACTTTGGCCTTGCATGACTGAAACAGTTATGGCCTGACTGTTTGTGAATGGTGGCACGGCATGGCAAATTGCATGGCATGGTCTGATGTTGATGTCACACGCAGAAGACCGCAAACACGAATTAATATCACCTGATTTGCCCTCATCGGTCACCCCAGAAATGCGTGATAACGTAACTTGGGAGGGGAGGGACGGCAAGGTTTGCTGAGCGAAAACTTTACAAAGGAAATATAAGCGTTTTTATGAGAACAAACTTTATAAGAACCCCGATGCTCAGATTTGCCCCGATTTTGAGAACCTCTGGATCCGATCTACGATTAAACGCAATTTTTTTAACTGAAACAGTATTCAATTTAAAGTCGTTGAGAACGAGTCTCGGCCAAAATTAATTTCTTGTTTGGTAATTCGATTAATGGCAAAGGACGCGATTGATAACGAAAGATGGAGAATGAAAATGATTGAGGCGAATGGTGACGAATTGAAGACAGCTCCATTTCTAAGGTTTTTCTTAGAAACAGGACCCAAATACAACAATTTTTGACAAAAAACATCACACTGTTATATCACTGTTATATCGCAAAACTATTATATCTATTACTATTATATCTGTTACTGTTCTATCGCAAAATTACCGAATTTTAAAAGCATGAAATTAATTTTGAAAACTGTTTCGTCCAAGACCGGCGATTATCAAACTTCGAAACGAAGTGTTTTCGGCGTTTTTAGACAACTACTAGAGGAAGTCACGGTTTTTGGCTTTCTTAAATATATCAGTTCATAACAGATTTAAAATTTACTCCAACGAAGACCTGTGTTAGAACTTAACATGAAAATGGGTCCCACAAGTAGCAGTGTGAACGTTACCCTTTCACTCCCAAAAGGCAAATGACGAGTTGCTAAATTCTCATAACTTGTCTCCATACCTTTCTTCTTAGTAAGTTGGGAGAATTTGGAATTTTATCAGTTAGAGAGTTAGAGAGTTTGGACTTTCCCAGTTATCAAAACTAATCAATTTATTGTTACTATGACTAGCGCACTGTGAGGAGAAGACAGATGTTGATAAACTTCAGGGTGGTGGGGGTGAAAGAGCTAACATGTCTGACTGCTTGGGGTGAAGTTTTGGCGATTTGAATGACTGTAGCATTGGTATCATTCGCCGTACCGCCTCACTAGGCTTCGAACTCCGTGTTTTTGTTGGGATTAACTGTGTACCAATACATGAGAGGAAAGTTAAATTGAATGCGCGTAGTTCGCTTTATATGGGAAACCTTACAATGCCAGGAAGGCGACGTCTGTGAGGACGTCTACTGGAATTCCACTTGCTCTTTATATGTTGTCTCTTATCTAGTGTTCTATCTTTGTTACTGCAATCTCTGAGAAGGTGCTCGGATATATAAGAGAAGATAATATAGAGTTAAGTCCGAACAAGTGAGGGCCCAGATTCTTTAGAAACATAAAGCTTGAGCTCTATAGGTGACGTGTGTGAAGACTACGGCGAGTTCATGTATTATTTCGTGCGTTTTAACACGTAGTTCATTGTATCCTTTAATTCAACCTATTGTTCTCCGCCGCAGTAGTGGCTGTTACCGTTGTAATATTGCAAGGTCCTTATTGGGTTCAACACACGGTGTGGTTACATATTGACCAAGTTCTTGTGGATCTTGAAAAATAATGAGAGGAGCTCGCGAACATTCAAACAGCATTTGCAAAACTGAAATGAATATTACAGAAATTTTGAGTGTACTTGGGTAAGGAGAAAAGTTTGAAAAATAAAGGCCATTCCATACCTCCAGAAGAGGGGAAACCTCCGGCGTTATGCGAGAAATTGCTGATAACAAAAATAATTCCATTTTTCATATACGTGATCGGGTTCTATCCTTGTGAACTCTGCGGTTTCACTGGTTCCCGTTTCCCAATCTCAGACTTGTTCAGCGGTATCCTGCAGATGTGCTTTTACATGTGAATCAGAAAAAAATAGACAAAAATGTTCTTTTCCGGCAAAGGGTCGACCAGTAGCTTGAAAACTGTGTCTTCTGTCCTAAGAGTGGTGGATTGTCTTTTTTAAGACCTCGGGCACAAATTTTTGCGAGGCGGACTTATTAGCTGGTAAATAGCATACATTTATACCCCCTGTTACCATTATACCTGTAGCAAATTATGTTAAACCGTACAATTCTTTCAGGCAGTTCTCTGGCAACACCATCCATGTTCTATACAGAACGCACAAATATTTATACAGGGGTGTATGCTTGTTAATACCAGGGTTCGTAAACGGTCTTTGAAATTCCTTGAATTTAGTTTTCCTTTATTTTTTGTTTTTCATGAACTTTGAAACCTTGGTCTTTGGAAGTCCTTGAAAATTGCACTGTAGAATCTACAATCGTATTTTTTGTTTGCACTAGTGACTTTTCTAACACAAAAAATAAAAGTCGACAATTTCTTTTCACAGCGTGAAAAGCAATTTATCCAGTCATAAAGAATATTACGAGTTTGTGAGAGCTTTATGATGGTTTGTTTGTCTAGACAACTTCAGTTCAGGCCAGTGTCTTTGGAGGAAAAGTCCATGAAAGTCCATGCATTCAGTGCCTAAAAGTCCTTGAAAATCCTCGAATTTAAGTTCCTAAAAATCCTTGAATTCAGTGCCCCTAAATCCTTGAAACCCCTCTAATCTTGTTGAATTTAGTGTACGACCCCTGTAATGAAGTACTGTTCATTCTTTTCTGCAGTTGATGAAGTAGCTATTACAGTTCTGCACAAACGCCTGAGCACCGTCACGATACCGGACATCAGCGGAGATGCGGACACACCCGTGGGAGGCATATCGTATAAGTTATCAAGGTAGGCGAACACACCCGTGGTTACACATCCCGTATAAACTATCAAAGTAGGCGAATACACCCCTTTATTATATGGCAAAGATACTTCGCGCGTTCTGATTGGTTCTTGAGCGGTCTGGATTCCCCGTAATGCCCGTGGACATTACGGGTTATTGTTAATGACCTACGCACGCGCTAACCGGATGTGCGAGGTAAACAATTTCCGCTTGCACGAAGCTATTGTCGTTTTTAGAAAAATATGTTATGCAATAAAATACTTATTAACTTCGAACATTCGGTCTTTACGGGAAATATCAAACTTCGGTCTTGACGCATTGACCTCGCTATCGCTGGGTCAATACAGCAAGGCCTCAGTTTGATATTTCCTGTACATACCGCACTCTCGGTTAATAAGTAGTTCGTATTGCACTGATCTCCTGTATATCAAGTCAAACAAAAGCTGTCATCGATGCTCCTTTCTTCCAA
>JAOEHT020147942.1:7500-12011 GCA_025448195.2 Parazoanthus atlanticus
ACGCACTAAAGTGCATTTATTTATTAAAAAGTTTTCTTCTTGAAAAAGCGTCAATCAGTTTTTTAGTTGCTATGGCAACGAGAAGAGCTGTATAGCCACGAGTTTGAATTGAAATTGTTTGTAGATAAGTTCTAGGAAAAGTCAGAAAGTTTCATGAAGCTAATTCTTGTCGTTGTGGAGTAGCATTAGAATTTGTCTTAGGTATATGTAAATAAGTGAAAAAGATGCTAAAACACCAGCTAACAACAACTAGCATATACGAGAAAGCATTTTGTAAGTTTAACCCTCCCTTCCAAGTGGTCTTTTCTACGACTTCCCTCTGTTGAGAGGAAGGGGTTGTATCAACCTCCCTACTCGATTCAGCCAATTAATTATCACTTGATTTAGTTTTTGCTTGAATATATCACACTTGGTGATGGCTATTGATCGATATATAGTTGCATAATTAGGAATAAACGAACCATTATTTAAACAGGGTTGTCTTTTCATTTTTTTAAAAAAAACTGCTATCAATGGGAGCCCTAGTTTAATTTTTTATGCCTTTTTACGGAATTTTGTGATCTAATCTGTTACTTTGCATTTTCTCCTTTCCTAGTTGGTTGTACAATTTGTTTGACAAATATGTGGATGGCAAGATTAAGGATACTATCCAGAGTGTGGTAAGAGAAAAACTTATATACAGAGTTTACGTTCAACCGGTCAGCGGGTTTCAGTCCTGTCGCAGGTTAGAGAGGAAAGGCGTGGGCACTGGGAGCAAGATTGGGTAATGAGGGGTTATCTATAGGTGGGGGTCGCGGGTACAGTTTTGTGCTCTCGGTGAGATAGATGTCTGCACATTTCGACTTGATCTTTACAATACAACTCTTTCTGAACATAGTCAGTTTCATTAGAGCTATTCAGTCCAGCGATATTGAAATAATTAACAATTATTCTCGGAAGTACAGATGATTAGTGATGATTATTTACCGATCGCGAGCCTCGAATGTAGCGAGGTGAATATCAAGCGCTAGGCACCGACATTGAATAGTTGGCAGTTTAGCCCGCCTATACAGGAGCTTAAAACCAGCCGCAGACCTTTGCGATAGCATGCAATTTTCGACACATGCAATCAAAATTGCATCAAATCGCACCTTTGATTGCACCGTGTGCGGAGGAATGCGACGCAATTTCCAACGCATGCAACAACAGTTGTATAGATCAAATATGTTTTGATATTTTTCACACGTTGTCGCAGTTCGTTCTTCTCGTAAAGGTGTGCGGTGAACACGCGACAACATGCGACTTAAATTCACGAAACTACCTGTGAGAGACTAGCTAGCATTCAAAGATGGAAACAAAGATGCAGGCGGCAATGTAAGTTTACAGCTGCCATTTTGACTCTCAAGTGATCGAAATCGCTGGTAGTCGCATATACGTGCGGCTCTCGGCGACGAAAATGAAATTGACATGGTTTCATGCAATTTTTATTGCATGCGTCAAAAATTGCATGTTGTCGCAAAAGTGTGCGGCGGGCTTAAGTAACTAGGACGCGAACGTCAACGAGAACGTCACCAAACAACAGACTCAACTACAGAAAACAATAACTTCACGTGGGAATGCAACCAGCTGGCCACTTTTCCGTCGTCATCTTTAGAAAACAGAAAGTGAACTGCTCGATTTTGGAGTTTTATAGAGAACATGAGCAGCAGAATATAAATCATTTTAATCTTCTTGCGGTTTCTAATTTTTCACATCCACACACCTTCATGCAAAATAAAAAAGAAACGAAAGAGTCATACAAACAAGAAAAGGGTAAATGGGAAGTTTCAGCAGCCGTCTTCGCTGACGTTCGTGTCCTGGTTGCTTAAGCTCCCTATTAGTGCAACCTTGAGGTAAATTTGAAATATAGTTTCGTTCTTGAATATCTCCAAAACGAAAAATGAAAACAAAGTGATACAGTTTCTGCTTTTTCTCAAGCTAGTATTTCAGTTTCTGCGGTGATTACAATTTTGATTGAACACACTCAGAACAATAGTAAAGTTAATAGAAATATGCAGCCAACGATTGCACCATAGAAATGCAAGTAAATAATAATAATAATAATAATAATAGTAAAAATGTCTTAAACTGTATAATAGCAGTTTTTTTAACCACAAATTGGGGACACTATAATGTAACTTAGTCCCTAATTTAGCATCGCGATTCAGTTGACAATTTGTTCCCAGAGAGGTGATGGCTCGCACCGTCTTGCACTGCAAAGGTTTTGTTTCTGCTTGCTGTTTCGAACGGCTAGTTGTGAAGCTCAACAAACTTCAAAAGGAGTGTACAAAGCTGCAAAAGGAGTGAACAAAGCTGCTTTGTTTTATGTTGAACAAACCGTGACCGTGCACGTTGCTTTGTTTTACGTGCGAGCCCAAATGTTTCTACTGGTTAAATGTTCATATGCATTTCAATATCTTTTGTGTCTTGTGCACGGTCCAGGCCAACGAACAAAAGAGATCAAGAACAAAATCATATAACAAAGAAACTGGTCGGGTTTCGTTTTATTAACTATGACTCAAACAATTGGGTTGACCTTGGTGCAAGAACCTCACGACTGACGTCATAGTGTTCCCTGAGAGAGATGCACAAATGATGTCACAGTGTGAGCAATGATGGGTCGTTCTGTTGCCGAGGATTTGCAATACGGTGTATACTTACACTCATACTCTACAAAATTTACTTCAGTTATGGGAGGTGAATAGACGTCATCAACATGCTCGACGTCTGGTTGACGTCAAGTATATTGTCCTGAAACGTTTATATTTTAAAACTCCCATAACTAAAGCAAATGTTTTTCAATCTAGAGTAGAAGAGTGCAATTTATCGGTTTGTCGCCCTTCACCACTGGTGAACGCAGTCTATCGTTAGTCAGACTGGGTGACGTCAGTCACGAGTTCTTACACCGAGGTAGAGCCAATCGATGATTAGTCCCGGGATTTTCTAAATTCACACGACTTTAGGTTCAAGATGGCGGACTGTCACGGCTCATTAAATACTCCTATAGTCATGTAATAGGGTACTCATAGCTATTTATGGTTAGTGAGGGTTAAGGTTGGGGTCAGGGTTACTTCTGTTTCGTAGAAAAAGATAAAGTACAATAAAATTTTGGTTGTTTGCAGCGAATTGAGTGGTTGGTGTAGTGGCAGTGCATGGTGACTTCGGTGTTCGAGGTCACAGGTTCCAGACTCATCATGCTAACATTTCTTCGGGGTTTTTTAACTTCTATTTTTTCTTGAAGTTTTTTTCTAAGTATGAGTATCAGTTTTTAGCTGTCCGCCATCTTGAACCTAAAGTCATGTGAATTTAGAAAATCCCGACTACTCCCGAGGACTTGTAGCTGAATCAGAGGTTTTTGTCCATACGTCACCTCATTTACTTGTAAAACGTCACGAATCGCGGTACAGAACTAACTGCGACTCTGAGCAGTCAATTCCACTTTATATTGACTGCGTTGGGAACAACATAATCCTCGCGACTCCGCCCAATACGGAAAATATTTTCTCCCGACTAGTTGTCAATATGATGTTGAATTGACGGATCGGAATTGCAATTAGTTTATAGAACAATAGAAATTCTCCAAAAGTAAATATGTACCAAATAACCCATTCCATCCCATCCCATCCTACATCCCTTTTATTCAGTCTTTTACTCAAATAACTTGTTATCTTCTCCATCTAGATGTGCAAAGAAGCTACCCAAGCTATAAACACCGAAGCAGCAAAGGCCCTTGCATCCTTTCCGAGTGAGACAATTTCTTCTTAAATTTTAGATTTTTTGGTCTATTGTCTTATTTGTCACTGAAATGTAGCTAAAAAACTACACTGTGGCAAAAATGGTAAAAAAGCATATAGTGTTTTTGTTATCGAAGATATTTCCAATGCCACTTCACAATTATCATGTTTATTTTAAAACTCTTCCGCCAGTTTCTACTCATATTTTTGGATGCTAGAATCGTTTAATTTATGGACAGTTGTATGTATTTTGTTTTCGTCTTTCAAAACAGTATGTTTGAATCGAGAGTGCAACCTTGGAGACCTTTCAAGCAAAAAATGATCAATTTTTCACTTCGAACAGTAACCGAAAAGCGAGAAAACATTTTCAACGGATACCAAGACGGGACTTTGACGGGTCGTGTAAGAAAGTTTTTAAACTTTAAAAAGAGTAAGTTCTTTAAAAAGAGTAAGTTCCGCTGTAAAAGAGATGAGTCTGATTAGGTCATTCACACCAGTCTGTCCATTATTTAACACTCGGCCTTGGTGGAGGGAACTTCTGCGATTCTCTGCGTCACTGCCTCTTACTTGTTTGGTACTGCGCGAACTTCAGATCAAATATCTGAGTGCAAAACATTCAATAGCTGCCAAGTCAGCCTCAAGTTACTTAAACACCCTAGGAGTCAGCGCGCAACTTACATGTTTTTCCCCTTACATTGTTAAACTTCCTTCTCAAAATATTGACCCTCAAGCGTTTATGGGGGGGGGCGGGTTCTACGG
>JAOEHT020148011.1:0-12008 GCA_025448195.2 Parazoanthus atlanticus
ATTCTAAGAATATTTTAAGAATATTTTCAGCCTCAAAACGCCAAAAAATTAAGAATATTGAGCCTGAGTCTGAAAAATAATATTCTTCTAAAAAAAAGAGTGTAATTGTGGTATAACCGCTTTCACATCCCACCAGCCAGCTCCTAATTTCGAGGAAGTCCTTCAGACGGCTTTAGGGTGGATTTCGGAACAGGAAACGTGGAACAAGAACTTTGCTCATCTCGATAGAACAGTGCGCTTCTATTGAAATACCCAAAACAAGCTTGCACGTTTAACAGAAATGTTGTCAGAAAACAGAAGTTCTTATGGTAAAAGTTGTTTTTCGAATGGCACAGGCCGATTTTTTTCGACGCAATTCAACGAAATTACAATGTTTAATAAAACTTCTAAGCTTTCTTCTAAATGATGCAAATCGTCTGTTTTCCGTGTATGCGCAGAAGTCCAAAATCTTTTCTAACTTCTTCTCTCTTGTCCGTTCACCTTTGCTCAGTCTCTCCTCCCTTTCTTCTCTAGTACCCCTCGTCTTTATCTGCTGTTACTTTTGATGCAAAAGATTGTGATCTAGCGTTTCTAAGAAACAGGCAAATGAGGCAGAATGAAAAGTCGCTTTGCGATAGCACAAATTTCCACTGCATTTTCACCAACATGTTGATGGTTTTCCCAGCCAAAAGTCTTTGGACACCCTAGCTCAGTCAAAAATTCGACCCCAACACCACCGACCAATGTTGCGTTCTTTAATTATTTTATACCTGCAAAACAACATTGGTTTGGGGCTAACCCTGTCCAACATTTTTGTCTGAGATTAATCTTGATTGTAGCAAACTCTTGCAAACCGCGTGTTTTTGACGTCGGTGGGGCATCGTTATACATTAAGGTCTGTACGTGTCACACCACATGCTGACGCAACCAATTTTGTGACGTCAAAACTGATGACGTCAGAAGCGAATCTTTGTCCGGCTGCACCTCTAAATGACAATTGTAGTGACATTGGTGATGAAAGTATTAAGCTCATCCTAATTCTTAATTCGAATCAATCGATGTATTGTTTACAGCTTCGAGAGGACATTCAGAAGTCTTCGCGAATGTATTCCTACTTCAGATGTTAAAAAATATTTTCGTAAATATTCATTCTACTGAGTGCTAACAACATCGGTGCTCATTCACTTAGAACTAATCATCCTAAAGTTGGTGCATGGCCTTCTGGTAGAAAAGCCGAGAAACCTGATTTCTACTTTTGAACCGGCGGCTCACACAGACTTTCTCAGTCTTACTGTCGCCCCAACCCAAGATCCGTCACAATTCCCATGAGCTCTATTCACTTCACAAAATGATTTGAGTCAAATTGAAAATTTGTGGGGTATTTCGCGGTCAGTTGCTCTCTCTACAGACGTTGCCACCCGTTTTCAGTGAATTCTCAAGGAGTAGGGTATGAGCTGACAGCCTAGCAGCAAAGCCACAATCAGAGAGCTCGCTTCCATTACCATTATCCACAGATCTTAATGCCAGAGTGTGTATACTGTATAGCTAATTAAAAAAGATTGACCATGAAAAGCGCAAATCGTAATGCGCGAAAGGTATTCCTAAGACTGAATTACACGCCATTGGAGATCACTGCTATGAGGCCGAGTTATTTCCATCATCCCCACTGATGCTCATACGAAATGCAAATTTTAGGTAATTTGAAGCTCTCACAATATCTTTAGATCTTCAGTAGCTGAATCTTGATATTTCCCGTTTTGCTTCACACTTTTTGAAAGTCAACCTTTTCAGTTGGAAGTAGCTGTATAGTATTAACAGTTGTCGTGAAGTGTATTTTCCTGCTATGTCCCGACAATTATAAGATTAGTTACTAAACCTTATCTAAGCTTTCTTAATTTTTGATATATCAATTCTTGTTTTGTTAATACAGCATTTTGACTTCTTAAGCGCGAAAGATAATACCAAGACCAGAGCGAATCACGCCAACGGAAATCTGATTGCTACGTGTACTGACAGCCGATGCGATTGAACACCACTGAAAGCTGCTCCAACGAATTGCAAATTTAGGTAGAATGGATCAGTTCACAAATCGGCTCCCACAATCTCTATAGATAGCTCTTCATTAGATTTCAAAACTCAACCTTTCTTGGAATAGCTGTATAATATATCTGTGCCATGTCCCAACAACCAGAAGATTAATTTTTTCACCTCAGTTTCCTAACTTTCTTAATGTTTAATATTGATATTCATTCTTTCTTAGTTTCTCTTAAGATTGGGTAAATTTGTTCGGCAAAATCGTTGTCTTGATCTATAGACTGTACTACTATAGTCTAAGTTAACTGCTATTGTTTTGTGCTATACTAACGAATCACGCTTAGTTCATATTCTACAGCAAAAGTCTTAAAGTTAAAGAGCAAAATAGATTTTAATAAATTACTGAATGTTGGAAACCTGCCCTTGTGGCAAGTAATTGTGGCAAGTAATGAAAAAGAAACACTTACTTAAGTCGCGCCGCAAGGATCGATGTGCAATGCAAATCAATTTGTTTGAACTTTGTTACCGATCCGCTCTCACCCAAATTATCATCGCGTGATTTCTATAAATAATCATAACTGTTATGATCTTTTCCAACCATTGTCCATGTCATGAAAATTATAACGAACTAACAAGCTTACGTAAGACTCGGTTGACGGCTAAATGTTTGCAAACAATTTTTGAATTCATGCCAGTGTACATGTTTGTTGAGCATTTCAGCTCAAACGTGATAGTCGTATTAACAGTGTCGATTTGTGAGGCCTGTTAAGACAGTTAAGTAATGTTTCTTGAACATTCTATCCTTGCTTTTAGTGGTTTGAAGTGGTTCGAGAGTGTCGTAATGTCAACAACGCTTGGGAGGAAAAACAAATTTGAAAGCTACTTAAAATATCAGTTTTCACTGAAAATCAAATTAAATCGTCAATCCATAGAAAAAGCCTCTGGCGGCGATATCAATTGGACAGATAAGCGACAGAAGATCTCGCGTTGAAGTCTTTTTTCGTTTTCAGTGAAAGGTTCACTTCCGATATCCAGTTAAATTGTTGGCGATATCGATAAGACTAATGCATTGGTAATAATCTTTTAAACAGTCGTTAAGAATTGTGCGAGCAATTGAAGGTGTGCCTTGGCTGTCAACAGAAGGAACGGATTGAAATTGGGTTTAACAAGGTTCGTCTACAGGAAACACGGACCAGGACCCTTTGAACAACTGAGTAACTGAAAGAAAGAAAGCATCATTTCATCAACAAAAAGGGAGGAAATCACTTCTCAAATTGGGGAAACATTTTAAAGGGAAAAGCTTTGCAGTGCCTTGAGCTGGTTCACAAGATGAATAACACAACAATTACACGAACCTCGAGCGGTGTGCAATGGCCTTATGCTGAAGAGCCAAGGGCAGTTTTCATTGCGCGCCTCGCACTTGTGGTGCTCGTGGCCTTTTTAGGAGTATGTGGCAACGGACTTGTGTGTTTTACTATCACTCGACAGACCAGTGTCCGCTCAACAATCCGTTATTACATTCGAAACCTTGCTATAGCTGACATTGGAATACTACTTCTGAATTTCCCAATAGCGATAGTAAGAGAACAAATGCCTTACAATTGGCCCTTGGGAAAGGCATTTTGCCTTTATATATATCCAGTTATGGAAATATTCCACGGCGCTTCTATCTGGTCAATTGCAGCCATAGCTTTGGAGAGATATCGCTATATAGCCCCAAGTATGCGATACGCCAAACATTCTTCATTGGCTCACCAGCGAGTTATTATCGGCACGATATGGGTCACTTCATTTCTTGTCGTCTCCTTGCCGCTTTTGTTTGTCATGAAGTATTTGGAAATTCCAGAGATTGCAAAACTTTGCATTATTGACTGGCCGGGTTTGATGTTTCAAATATATAACGCAGTAATGAGCGTATTTTGGTATTTGTTGCCGCTTAGCATGATTTTACTTTCGTATGTGCAGATTTCCAAAGAGCTGCGTGCTAGCAAGTCATTTCATAAACGCATTGAAGGAAATGAAATTCGAAGGGGATCAACCAGTACATTCAATCGGAGAATGGAGCTTAACTACAGGGCAAAGAAAATCCTCACACCAATAGTGGTCTTGTTTGCTGTGACAATGTTCCCCATCAATCTTCTAAGGATAATGGCGGCATTTTGGGAAGGATTTTCGCAGAATAAATACTTCCTGGTATTTTATAACGTGGCAGTGATTGCTGTTATTGTCAATTCAGCAGCAGATCCATTGGTTTACTATTTTACCACTAAGGATTCAATGAAGGTTTTTAAAATGCCTTGCAGACTGCCGAAAAAGGTTCACCTTGTCATCAAGAGAGACAAAACTAGACAAAATACAATGGAGGGTTCTGTAAGATCTAGAGATCTAATGGTACAATGCGGAGACTCGGAAAGTGTAGTACCTGATCACGTGTTGACGGATTTACGATCAAAATTTTCTCTTTTTGGCGTCCGCAGGAAATCTACACAGTCACATACAGCTTCACCTGTGTAAGGCTCACAATGAACACGAGTCGACACATTGTTAAATTTATATAAAAGTGGTGAATTAACTACTTTCCCTAACGAATCACTAGAGTATATATTAATACAGTGCAGAACGAAAGGGTTTAAAAAGTTGTCGGATTTTAATAAATCTATTATTTGTATCATTCGTCTTAGTTTATAAGTAAGTGGGTTTAAATAGAAAACATTCATCGAAACGAAAGGAAATGAAATACAGATCTCGGATTGTTATATTTGATAAAGTAGGAGATTTAGATATCTTAGACTGTATTTGTAAGGAGTTTTCAATTTGATTCAGTTATTTTATTTAATTTTAAAATCACAAAAATAAACGTGTTTCGCTATATTGTAGACTTGTATGCTCTTTATAAAACTAATGAGTGCTTGAATTAGGCAAGTCAACCCAAAGTTTTACTGTCTAACACTAAATATGTTAATTGCGAACAGGCGCGTAGTGTGTGTTAATCGGTAGATAGTAAGTAATACAGGCTCAGTCACGTCTGTCATTCAATGCAAATTGACCTTTAGTGGGTGTCATCAGTTGCCATGAAGACGTAACAGCCTAGTTTTGAAATAAAAAGCAACGTTAGGTCAAACTATGTGTACATATTTCTTCACTGATTAGCTCAAATTTCAACTTTATCAGACAGAAAAACAACATTATTATCAGTTAAAACTTACAAAGTGTCCAACTAAAGTGCCAGTTTTACCGGTCTTTAGGCAAAACACGATCCAAAAGCTGAGATTCTACATTTTCTATATTTTCTTGAAATTAATAGAGAACATGTTTTTATAGGCTCAAATACGAAAATATTCAAGAAGAAAATGGAAAAGAAGAAAATAGAACGAATTGTGTATAAAAATTTCCGATCTTTGATTCAATTTTTAACTTGCATAATTAATTGTACATAAACTATAAGTATGACGTCATCCATTTAACGTCAAATGATGTCTCCATAATTGGACTACAGGTGCTGCAAGTTATATTTTATTTGCTTCAAAGCTTCAGATTTTAGGTTGGAAAAACCTTGGGGGATCCAAATAGCCCCCCTCCCCCCATATCATAAACCTTTAAGAGTTATACGACAATAACAATGACAACGACAATAACAATGAAAACAATAATGACAACAACGAAAACGACCATGACAGCGATGATGACGACAACGACAACAACAATGGCAACCGCAATGTCAACAAAAATGACAACCACAGTGACAACAACGATGAAAATGAATGACAACAACAAAAACAACAATAATGACGTAAATGATAATAACAACAACAACGACGACCATAACAACAACAATGACAATGACAACAAAAATGACAACGACAATGACGATAACAATGAAAAAGACAACAGCAACATCAACATGTCAAAGACAACAGCAATGACAACATGTCATTGGTTATAGCTGATCAAATTTTGTAAATCCATTGATTATGTGGTGAACGGTGTTAAGCCTCAGCCCCGCCTAATTTACCTAAGAAGAATATAGAGAGAGAGAGAGAGAGAGAGAGAGAGAGAGAGAGAGAGAGAGAGAGAGAGAGAGAGAGAGAGAGAGAGAACGAGAGAGAGAGAGAGAGAAGGAGAGAGGGAGGGAGTGGGGGCTAAATGGATTTCCTTGCCCCATGGGCAGTGAATTTAACATAATGATCATGGTCCCCAGGTTTGATTTCTTCCCCTGGTAATAAAAGTTATGAACTTTCACTAGATTTCACCAAAATGTCATGCCCCAAACCGCAGTAATTTGACAATATTTTTATGATTTTGGTTAACTCCCTGCCCACCACCACAACCACCCATCAGGGTTTATATTAATAGAATGCCATGTATTAATTCACGTACATGGATGATGGTATTCAATATCTAGCTTTTCATAATGACTGAGCCAATAAACCATAAATTAAAATAATATTTAAAAGAAACACAGTGTGCTCATACATATGGCAATTTGCAAACCAACCAGTTTTGAGAGATCTCAATTGCTTGGACAAAGTGACATCAGCTTTGACATTCAACAGATTTAGTTGCAAGCAAAACAATATCTTATATTCATATTTTTTAGGAAGCATTTTTATAACCAATATCTATAAATATATTTAACTAAATAATTATTTTTTTCATACAGTATGTACCATCCTTTTTTACAACATTTTATTTTCTTCATCTTGCATATAGTCCTGTATATAGTAATTTAATCATAGTATCTAGAGTAAATTGAAATTTTTAGTCTTTATTTTAGCAGAGAAGAGCCAAATGAATGTACTTCTTAGATTTGCTAAATAAACCATAATTATTATCATTATTATTATTATTATTATTGTTTGTGTTATAGGTTGAACTTTCCCCGAATGTAAAGTTAAAAACATTAAGCTTTCAGCTATGTCTGTAGCCTTGTTCAAATCACATACAACCGGATAGATGAATCTTCACTCAATTATTATTATGATTATGATTATGATGATTATTATTATTATTATTATTATCATTATTATGATAGCTTGAATTCAATTCAACTTGTCTGAGGTTTAAGGGTTTTTAATATTTGGCAACCGTTTTCTTTCTTTTGGGCATAAGTGAAATTTTTCATTGTTCTTTATTACTTCGATTATTACACAGGGGGAATCCCACAGCGGATTAGACACTGATGTGCACATCGTTGTGACAGCGAAAATGAGCACAGTGCTGTGGCAGCGACAATGAGCACAGCATTGTGACAGCGATGGTGCTGCTAGTAATGTTACCGTGCTGACAGTGACAATAGGGACTTTAAGAAGCTGGTACGGCTACGGCTCAGACAACGACTACTGAAAACCAGCTTTCTGTTTTTCTCTTCTCTTTCATTTGCAACCTGTTCTTTCTTATTGTTTTTTTTAAGAAAGAGTGTAAATTGACTGAACTGCAGACACTGGTTGTAAAACAGAACTAATAACGGAACAATTTGTGTATTCATGTTTATGCATGTTGTCCAGAAACCACAAATCAATGGTTTTCACGTTGTAACTTCGGACTCGACGGTGGCCAGCTGGGTGTTTTGGTGCATGTTCACGTGCAGTGAATTGTCTTCATTAATTAGGCCTTTTGTTTTGCACCTTCCTCGTAGCCGTATAGCCCCACTAGCTTCTTAAAGTCCCTAATGCTGGGACAGCAGTGGTAGTGACAGCACTGAGATAATGATGTGCACATTAGTGTGACTCGCAGCGATGGCAGCTGAATGTGCTGTGACAACTGACACCACTGTGACAGTGATGGCAACTGACAGTGCTGTGACAACTGACAGTGCTGTCACAGTGGTGACAACTGACACCACTGTGACAGCGATGTGCACATTAGTGTGACAGCGATGGCAACTGACATGGATGCGAACATTGTTGTCACACTAGTGTGAACATTGCATTCATAGCACTGTTAGTTGTCACAGCTGTCACAGCAATATCAGTTGCCACCACTGCTGCTGTCACAGCGCTATCAGTTGTCACAGCACTGTCAGTGTCACCACTGTCACACTAATGTTGCTGCCATCGCTGTGACAGTACTATCTAGTCCACTGCTGTCACAGTGCAGCTAAGCACACTGCTGTCACAGTACTGTCACTACCATCGTTGTCACACTTGAGTACCAATTGTCACTACTGTGACATTAGTGTGGACAGCACTGTGACAGTAGTATAAACCTCAACCTCTGTGCCACCGCTGTGGGATTCCTCCTGTGTAGTTTATGGTGGTCTGTTCTTCATTGTGGTGCTAATCACTGACGTGACTGTTTTGAAATTTCAGGTTTAATTCCTGGTCCTTTGAGCTTTTACCAAGACTTCCCAAATGTGTTTGTATCGGCTTGTGGCACAAGTTTCTATGAGCAATGCTTTCCTCGTTGTACAGTCAATCTGGGTTTCTCTGCCACTGCCCTGCATTGGCTGCAGAGGAAGCCCTGTGACATCACAGGAGCCCTGCACCATACCATGATCACTGTTCCAGAAGAGAAGAAAAAGTTTGAAGAACAGGCCGAGAGAGACTGGGAGACGATCTTGCTGAGGAGAGCCGAGGAGTTAGCTCCAGGTGATCTAGAACTTGTTTTTATACAATTATTGATTTAAGTTGTGAAAATGGGTGGTGATGGATGGGTGATGGAGACTGGATGCAGACAAAGACAGAGTGTCCAACCATCCTGATTTAGATAGGATTATCACAATTTTGCTTGCAAATCTCAAATTGCAATTCATGCATGATCAGGATAGGAAAATTTTGCTCTCATGAACAGTGAGCCAAGGACGTTATTTTTGTCAGTTTGTTATATTTTATCTCAGTCAAAATATCCTTTTCGTGGACAATAAGTGCAAACTGGCCATTAATTATTAACCGAGCATTTTTGACAAAAATATCCGTCTAGAGTATTGGAATTGACATTTCAGGGCCTCCAAATTTCAATATTTTCTTGGGGACCATACCCCTAAACCCTCTGAGACAGAAAACCTTTTGCAGACAATTAAAGTCTCGATTTCGGAAGGTCTTTAGGTTGGACACTCTGCAAAGATGGAAAAGAAATGAGCAAAATGGAGAGGCCTAGGACTTATTTTGCCCTTGCTTGACCTTCCATTCTTTTTTTGACATTACTTCCTTAGCACTCCTCCATCGCTTGTGATCACTGACAATTATTCCCTCAGTAGCAGGCAGAAAAATGAAACTCATTCCATTTAACTAGCCTGTATTAAACTGTATCTGTATGTAGCTGGCCTACGTTAAAACCCTTGCCATAACACTGCTGCAACAAAGCAGGAGCTGAGGGGCTTATGTTAGATGGAGGCACATCTGGGGTGGAGATCCCCATCAACACAACAGATGATGATGATGTATTATTATTAATTAATATACGTCAGTGTCTGTTTAATAATAATAATAATAATAATAATAATAATAACAACAATGATAATAATAATAATTATCATTATTATCAAATTATAACTAATAGTTATAATGATTGTTTTTTGTTTCGAAAATGCTAGAACTCACCGAAATGATTCAGTTTAGGGAGGTCCAGAAAAAAATAGATAAATAGATAAGGGAATGAATGAATGAATGAATGAATGAATGAATGAATGAATGAATGAATAATTGAATGAATAACTGAAAAGAAAAGGGAAAAAATATAGGATCTTTTTGAGGGTGTACAAGTTTGCACCAGGGGGTCCAAATCTGCGGTGACAGCGGACCGGATATGAATAAGTGAAGACTTCTAAGAAAGTTATTGTGCTCTGTCTAAGAACTGTTCGCATTCAAAACACTCACCTTATGATTACCGTCTTTCGCACACCACAGGAGGTAAAATGGTGACTGTTCAGTTCACTGTAGATGCCGAAGGACAATTCCTTGGAAAATCCAAGCGTGTCAAGAACTCCATGTGGCATATAATGACAGATACCTGGAAAGGAATGGTCAATGATGGAACAATTAGCGAAGTGAGTAGTTAATCCATATGCTGTTTACTGAGTTATACATCAACTCAAGAGCCATCAGTAGTAAAAATGAAACCTATAACTTATCACATTTTGTGTCAGTGGCTTATTACAAGTTGCGTAGGCTTCAGTTATTACAAAATGCCACAATGGCTATTGCAAAACGGGAAAGTACAAAACGCTGCAACCCCCTATTTCAAAACGCGCAAGTTATTACAAAACGCGTCGTTATTACAAAATGCCGCAGTACCGGCGTTACCTATTTTCTTAAAGATAGGAAAGGCACGAAAAAGTCAGTTTATACAGACGTTGTCTACTATCGTCGTCGAAAAATTAGCAAGGGAAGCTCTTCTAGAAACCTGTGCTTCCACTGGTTATCAGTACTAGCTTTGCTGTTAAGCGGGTATTAAAGAATTTGCGTTTATCTTTAGATCAGTTCTGTTAAGCGCCTAAAACACTTTTATACGGAGATTGAAATACATATCAGTGAAAGACACTATTAGACATTACAAATTTCGTAACATAATTGTCTTTAAATTCATTTGTAGAAAGAATTCCACAACACAACCTTCGTCAATTATTATCGCACTGTAGAGGAATACAAGAAACCGTTTCAAACAGAAAACTCCGCTGTTCGCAAGGCAGGGCTGAATCTAGTTTCCATAGAAACTAAGCTTGTTCGTTGCCCTTATAACGAAAAATGGCTAAAGAACAAGGGAGATCCCAAAGCGCATGCGCAGTGGTTTATTCCGACCACCCGCACCTGGAGTAACTCGACGTACTTGTCAGGTGAGTCTGTCCACTTATCCATTGATCCATGCATGCCAAGAAGCCAACCAATAAACCAGTCAACGATAAAAGCTACTAACTACATATTTAATACGACCGGGCGCGACATGCAGTTAGTCCGTAGAAGTTGGCTTTACCGTGACTAAATGGAACGACTTAAATAAATAGTTCATCAGTGCAAATTGAGATCTAGTCTTCAGTTCTTAGCGATTTGGGTCAAATTTGTAAAATCGATGTTTGTCCCAAAAAGTTGGCTTTTAAGAGACTCAGTTTTCGGAATTTATGGAAATTGATTGGCTTTTTTGATGGATTGTGGAGGAAATACATGGAACATGAAATTGTTAGTACCTAGCCGCCCTTGGTAACTGTCATTAGCCACACATAGCCGTCATCTGTATCACGAAACCAAATCTGTCCATTTGTTCAACGTTTTCTTATTTTTATGTCACAGGATTATCAGAAACACGATCATCGGAAGAAAAAACAAAGATAGTTGATGAATTTTTTCGACGTTATGAAGGGCAGATCGCCACTGATCCTGACGAGCACGCGATGGACTATGTGCATGCATACATCGTCATCGAAAAGAAACGAGATTGAGGATTGAACAAAAAATGTATAAAGAACACTGAATATTGTTTCAATCTAGCTTATTAACGCTGTATGATTAAGATTCTAGGAGAAAATGGAAAAGTATAAACTATAGTATGCGATTTCATACCTTCGTTGCCAGAGGAATTACTTAGTTTATAATACCGGACGATATATACCGGCTAAGTGGGCAAGATTTTGTTTATAAATGAGAAATATAAACAGAAAGGAATCCCATAGAGTTGTTGCTGAAACATTGAACAATTGTCGCTCACAATCGGTTAATGGGCTAGCTCAGTTAGTAATGGCAATCCGATCTCTTAATTCGTCTATCAGGATATTGCTGAACCGTCATATCTTGCTGTACTGTCAACTTCGGAAATCTTCGTTGATAAATAAGAAATATAAACATAAAGGAATCCCAGAGCTGTCAATGAAACATCCAACAATTGTCGCTTATAACAGTTAATACCGGTCAATACCGGCCGGATAGTTTTGACACTGAATAGTATGGGATTTCATACCCTGGTTGCCAGAGGAGAGACTTAAGGGCACGATTTTTTGGTCTACTCCGAAAACGGAGTAATCCTTTTGGAGTAAACCGGAGTAGAACCGGAGTGAGAACTGAAAAAAA
>JAOEHT020148076.1:0-12003 GCA_025448195.2 Parazoanthus atlanticus
CACACACGTTCACAAACGTGCACACACATACACCCACGTGCACACACATACACCCACGTGCACACACATACAACTCCGCCATGATAAAAGAGTAACCGTCTTACGCTGTGAAAGTGAAGCAACCGCCTTCCGGTTCAAATTCGTTATTAGACCTGGGTAAGAATAAATAAAATAAATAAATAAATAAATAAGAAACAATAGGAATAATAATGGAATAATAACAATCACCTTTACCAAAAACTTCAAAAAGCTATCTACAGTTGTTTGTAATTATTTCAAAAATGATAAACATCATCAGATTAAAAAATGGAATGTGAAATGATTTTTAAACAGAACTACTGAGAAAGCTAAAACTACTTTATTCAAAGTGTATTAATAATAATAAAAAGGGTGTGGTAAATTTTGTGATATTTAATATATTTAATAACAATAATAATAGCTCTATTTGCGTGACATACACTGAGCTGCTAAGTTAAAACGTAGTTACACCACGAAAAATAGGAATACTAATTAAGAAAAGAATATATAGGTCTAATACCAATAATGATTATGATAATTTAAAAATTAAAAAAGTTAAAATACAAATTTGTAAATTCTGTTAATAATACTATTTACAAGTTACCAGTTTTGTGTATAATAAGACGATATTGCAAAAATTATAGTAATTACAATCAAGTTAAATCAAACATTACGCCCTCAGCACGGTCTAAACTGGTCTTTCAATCACGGAAATATCGGCTGTTCATTGATAAATTGTTTTGAAATACCCGCAGAAAGTTTTTGAGAATCCAGCATTATTCTTGCTGCTTGGTTATTATTAGAGTGAATTTGCGAGTTACACTTCAGTTCCTACAAACAAAACCTTGAAGTTGAGGTTTTGCTGCTGAGGATCTGTTTGCACTAGAGAGATTTATAAAAAATAATTTTGATTTGCCAAGTTTAGCTGCTCATACACTTGGTTCTTCGCATTTGTAGTTTAATGTTATTCAAATGGATGGTTTTATAAATAGTAAGCATGTAAGGTTATGAGGACAAAATCTTTTATATATGACAAGTCTAATAACACAATCTGTAGAACGAAACCAAAATTTTGGTCAAAAACCAGTAAGTATGTATTTGCTGCATTTTCTCGCACAAGGCCTCTATTTCAAATTAATGTCAGTGGGGTTTGTAGCAGAAATCGGAAATGGGGTTTAAAAGCAAAATTTATGAACTCAGATGTACGATGGTCCAGAAGGCTCACAGTTCAGTTTCAGTTTTTGACAGTTCAGTTGTAATTTTTCACAGTTTAGTTTTATTTTTTGAAGTTTAGTTTTATTTTTTGACAGTTTGCTTTTAGTTTTTGACAGTTTACTTTTAGTTTTTGTGACAGTTTAGTTTTAGTTTTTGACAGGCAGTTTAGTTTTAGTTTTCCCAAGTGGTTACCAGATCCCACTCAACATGACTGGTGACCAGGAATTGTTTATCCGCCATTTTGATTTGAAAATACAAGTGGGAGCAACCAGTAGTCTTGAAAACGAGACCATTTCGCAGTATTTTGCACAAGGGTACAGTAATAAAGATATCCAGGAATTTCTGAAGCTCCACGAGATAGAAATTAGTCTCTCAACTCTCAAAAGGCCACTCCAATCATTAGAATTATCAAGAAGAGCAAATGTATCCAATGATGAACTGAAGGAGATTATTGAGAAAGAACTCGGTAGTGGTGGTTGCCATGTAGGATACCGCAAAGTATGGGCAAGACTTAAAAGAAAAGGGGTATTTGTTCAAAGACAAAGGGTCATGAGTTGTTTACAAGAACTCGATCCCGAAGGTGTGGAATGCAGGCGAAGGAAACGTCTCCGCCGTCGAGCATATCATGCAAAGGGGCCAAATTTTATTTGGCACATCGATGGTCATGATAAACTCAAGCCATTTGGTTTTAGTGTGCATGGGTGTATCGATGGGTTTTCAAGAAAGCTCATGTGGCTTGAGGTAGGGCCAACAAACAAGAACCCAGATGTAATTGCCGGATACTGTCTCAACACTGTGAAGCAGTTGGGTGGGGTTCCAAGAAAGATAAGATCAGATAACGGAACTGAAAACTCTTTAATCGAAACTATACATACATATGTTAGGTCCAACCACAATGATACAACAGCTGGGCAGGGGTGCTTTGCATTTGGCAGATCCACAGCAAATCAAAGAATAGAAGCCTATTGGTCACAATTTGTAAAGGACAGTCCAGGCTGGTGGATTAATTTTTAAGGATTTGACAGACTTTGATTTATTTAATGGCGCTGATCCAGTTCATCGAGAGTGCATTCGTTTTTGCTTCATGCAAGTATTGCGAGATGAGCTTTATCTGGTGGCTGAACTATGGAACCAACATCAGATATCATCAAGCAAATTTGGAAACAGCAGTGGCCCCAGAGGAAAGCCTGATCGCATGTATTTTCTTCCCAATCTTTATGATACAGAAGATTACATTGCAAGTGTTGATCCCGAAGTAATTGAAGAGTTCTTTGACTATTCAACAATGGGTCCACCTGATTATAGTCGAGAGTTTGAAGAGTTTGCCTTAACAGTTATGAATGAACTTGGACTGAGGAAACCACAAAATGTTAAGGAAGGTCTTGACCTCTATCTACTACTTATTAGAGAGGTGGAAAGGCTTTCATAGTCTACTTCATCAGAAATATGATACATGAGATTCCTCTCAGTTCTTCAGATCCATCAAGCAGAGTCAATGTATTTGTTGTTTTTGACACAAGAAAACTTTTCCATTATTTTACATGTAAACTGGGGAGGGTTTCACAGAGAGAGGGGTGGTGTGTTGTTTTTACAGAAGTGTGGGAGAACACTAAAATGGCTGACAACTGTTCCCAAGAAAATACCTCAAACCAAAACCTGTCTCAAACAGAATCAATGTACAATTGTTTCTCTTCTACTTCCAATAAAATCTAGATAAAAATTAGGACCCTTACTCAAGAACAAAAAACTGACAAGAAGTTCTCCCCCCCCCCCACCCCCAAGTTTACCTTGGAGTAGTTCCCTTGGTTTAAAATGAGGACTACAACTGTCATTTTTTATAACAAGTCTGTCATTTGTATACAAGATCAGTTTTAATTTGTGTAAAAAAATTGAACAGAAATGTATATGGTAACATTTTCCTTTAATTAAAATAAACGTGAACAAGAACAGTGTTTTCCCCAGTGTTGCAAGGGTCTGACACCCCCTCCTCCATGCTGTCATTGAAACTAGGAATAGTGTAAAAAACTAAAAATATGTTAGAAATAGGCACAAATTTCATTTAAAGAGCAAAGCAACATATTCAAGTCTTGAAATGGGGTGTTTTCTCTCATAAATAACAAACTAGGTCTTCCATTTCACCATTTACATGTACGTGGGTTTCTCTAATTTCAATAAAGCACCCTCTGACAATTTAAAATAAGGTGTGCCTTAAAGACCTGTTGCATGGGGAAACACTGACTATGGACAAAAAAGGTTTGTTTTGAAGAAAACAGTTAAAGTACATATTATTAACTACAGATCTAAGGAGAATCCATGCTTGTTCATGTTTCTTCCATTCTTTCCATACTATTGCTAGGATATAGAGAGACCAACTGTACTCCCTCCATGCGAAGAGCTTCGTTGTTTTTCCCTAATTCTAGTACTTGAATGAACTCCTTCTTAAGTCTTGAACATCAACTTAACATAATTGTATTTAACCCTTTGACCATGAATGTTAAAAATTCTTGCTTTCCCTGCCAACTTGTTGTTTTCTTCAACACAAGTGATGATGGCTACTTCCTCAATTTGAGGATTTAGGCAAAATTATGTCAGAAAGTACATATAACGAAATGTACTTGCTTAGGAATTTTCCTTTGATCAGCTGAAAAAGTCAGAAAATATGGAAATAGTTTTGTAGTAAACTAAGTAAGAAAGACTGATTTGCCAAGTCAATCTGTTGAGGTGAAAGGGCTAAATAAAAGCGTAACGTTAACACAACATGCTTTTAACACAACTCTACATGATTCAAGAAAGCTCATACAGGTTTCTCTATATGCTGTAAAGCAGCCTTGATAGGGCTTGGAACAACAACAATATGTTGTATAATACTTAACTATAGACAACAAGTTTTTTCAACAGAACAAATACTATAGCCGTCGAACATCTTAGGATGCGCTATTTGATCCCAACAACAAAACCTGAAATATATGGCGGCCTTTCACTATCAAATCACATAGCCACTATAGCTACCATTGTCTGTATAACCTAAACACCGCAGATTATCTTAGGTACAACCAGGTAGGCTGTAATGAAGTACAACTGACTCTTTAAGTTTTTGACAAACCAAAGATGCAGGCATTCCAAAACATCTTCTAACTATTATACTAAACACAACTCATCAAGCGAAGGTGCAATGTGACAACTCTTAAAATTGATCCTACAAGATTCTCCATGATTACAAGGCAAATTAAAATGTTGACAATGTGTCTGAAGCTGAAAAGTGATAACTGTGATATGATTTACTAACTCTAAAATTGTATTTTGAAATAATTATTCTTTTGGACTACATGTATTTAACTTATAAAACATAGAATACATGTCATATTTTAAGACGGCTGCCAGCTGCCATTCATGTAGTTTTACAATGTATACACAGTTCATACTTTGTCGAATTTTGCCAAATTTACTGTTGCCAAGACATTTGAGTCTTTCCAAAAGTTTTGACGAAGAATGAAATCAGTGAAATAACTCGACCATCAAAATGAACTAGCTTGTTCCTTGAACTTCTTCTACCCTTTCATATTAGTAAATGTTAATTTTCTGATATCAGTTTGTGAGGAAATTTAATCTTATAATTAAATGTATAATATTACGCAGTGCTTATTTCTATTCCAGTTTGATTGTGTATCAACATTTAAAAATACTTCAGTGTTTCGTCGGCCGAAATTAGTCACCGAGGTTTGTTAACCAGCTTAAAATGTTGTAACACTGGACCTCAACATAGATCAAAGCTTTAATCGGATATGTAATCCCAGAAAAAACACCCACAAAAACTGTCCAGGAAATGCTATATTTTGGATTTAATATCAGTGCCCAGTTTTCATTTTGAAAACTGGAATAAAAGCATTACCTTGCATCACACTGTATGTTGCAATTTGTACAGTATATAGTCTGTTAGTAAGTGTCACAATAAAAAGGCCATTAAATTCCACTCACATAATGTCAAATACCCAGCTGTATTTCTCCAGAATGTTGTTGAACTGTTCTCGCAGTTCCACAAAATTTGAGTAAGCGGATGGGAGTTCCAACAGTGGCCCGCATGTATGTGCAATTGACCTGCAATTAGCACCTTCGAGCTTGGTAAATGTAATGTCAATTCTGTCAGTAATCAAAACATCTGAAGCAGTTGTAAGCCGTAGGAATTGTGCAAGCTTAACACTGTCTAATCCTCTGACATACCGTTGCAAGAACTTCATGGCATCACGCTCTCCATCTGATTTGGGGTCTCCTGTTAATAATTCAAGAACTTTCTTGTTTGTGGGTTTCAGCATGTCATAGAGGCCTTGAACTGCAGAATAATCCTGAAACTGTAGATACTGTTTCAGTTCTTGTACACAAGGTTACCATGTTGCCAGCATGACGTGTGGTTTCTGTATGAGTTCTTGATTAGCAATTTCTACCAGAACTTTTCGGAGATTGGACTCGCTGACTAAAGACCTGCACTTAAACCTTTCAAGGATATCAAACAATCCTTCATTGTCATCCGGGAAGGTAGATTTGGCAAGATAATCTTTAACCAGCTCTTCTTCAACTGGTGCCAAATACTTCACGAAGGAGTCCAAAAGAATGTCATCTGGAACCTCATTTTCAAATAAGCAATAGCAGATAAAAGCTTTTGACAAAAACATTGGAAAGTAAGAAAATGATGTGTATCCCTTCACCAGAATCCTTCCAACTGCTTCCCACTCCTTGACAAAATGATCATGCCTCACAAAAGGGACCCTCTCTCTTTCCCCTATAGTCATTGAATTAGCAAATTATTTCCAGAAAAGACAAAATACCTCCCTGTTCACACCAATCCCTGTGCTCTTTTCTTCTTCTCCTCTTTCATTGATAACCTTGAATGAGAGTTCACAACTCATGATACTTTCATCTTTGAAGTGCTTGATCATGTCATTGCAAATGCATGAGCGATGCACAGTAAGTAATTGGAATGCTGGTTCACCCTGTCCCTGGAGGTCAGCTTCTTCATTTCTTGCAACATGAGGATTCTGGGCATTAACAGCAGTGCTAACATTGGGAGCAGGAATAGTAGCACTCTCCCGACCAGATGAAGCAGGTGGTGAGCCAGTGAGAGTTGAGCTGCTACTACCAAAATGGGTCAATCGACGCTCTCTTACTTCAGATGGACTAAGTGGCTCCATCTCAGTAAGTGTTTCACTCCACTCAACGTTTTCCGTCTCACTGGAAGAAGCACGTGCTGAATAAATCCTTAGACTCTCTTCGTACTCGCAGTTTTGATCACATATAATGCAATATCCACCTTTTTCGTACGAACAGTTGCATATTTTACACACTTCTCGTTCATTTTCAGCGGCAACTGGTGCAAAAGGCTGTTGGACTCAGTTCCTGATGTTCCCTCTAACTCTTCATCATCTTGATCTTGAAATTCGTCACCAAAAAGATATTTGGGCTGTGTTCGCAAATAGAAGAAGGTAGTGGAGGGATATAAACCATTTGCCTTCAGGTAGTCTTCCACTCTTCCTTCCTCTGGGAATTCAAGAATAGCAGTGCCCGTGGCATCACAGAACCATTTGTTCAAATGTTCTAAATCACCTGCAAAATCATTCTTTCCACTGGGGAAAAAAAGTGTAGCAGCTTTCTCGATACAATCGTTGATAAGAAGCGGTTCGGCGTCAGTGTACACAATAAACCGACTTCCACCACCTTTCTTTTGGCGAATAGGAGTAAATACTTTTTTGGAAGCATCATAGTGCAAACACCTAACCTGGATTCTGTGCTCCTTTACTACTTTTCTCTTCTTACTCGAGCTGCCACCACCACGACTTCGTATGCGATCTAGTAATCCTGACAGCCTGTTCGCTGTCCGTGATGTCAGCACTGTCCGTGCTGTTCCTGCTGCGGCAGTTTCTTGTGTTTTCGTACTTTGTTCAAGTCTAGATCGTAACTCTTCGCGAACAGTTTGACGAATAATCGCATCCATTTTCTTGTCTTCGTCCAAAATGGCGGACGCAGAGAAATAAATTACATGTGCTCATGACTCACGTGACTAAGTCAGATGGGGATCTGGTAACCACTCGAGAAAAATAAAACTAAACTGTCTGTCAAAAATTAAAACTAAACTGTCTAAAAAATTAAAACTAAACTGTCAAAAACTAAAAGTAAACTTCAAAAAATAAAACTAAACTGTGAAAAATTACAATTGAACTGTCAAAAACTGAAACTGAACTGTGAGCCTTCTGGGCCATCGTACAGATGTGAAAGGATTAGTTAAAATTTGTTTTACGTAATGCTACTATTACCGCTGTTACGATGGCTAATTCATTTTCATCACTGAAATAATTTTGTCTCCTGCGAACACATAACTGGGTGTGTTGAATCTTTAGGCACAGCCCTAGTGAAAAGAGCGTACTTTTAATCCCAGGAAAAGAACAACCATCATCCCTACCAACTCCCTTAAAGGAGTCCCCCGCTCCTCCCCCTCCTCGATGCCAGAGTGGTCACGCTTCTTACCGTTTATCTACTTCCGGTAAGTCTTCACGTTCTGCCATTATTGGTGGCTCAGGTTTGAATTCAAGCCTGGGTAAGAACGATATAACCAGAATTATAAACATTGTACAATAACAACATTTACATAAAATTTAGATTATCTTTGCAAAATGTTATCTAAAACTCAAGGTAAATGTGTTATGCGTTGGAACAAAAACAAACGATTTTATGATATTTGCACATGTTATGGTTGGGCACGGCGATCTTGTTAACTGTACTTACACTAACCCGTGAAACAAAAGGTAAATAATTAACCCTATCCAGGCCGGGCTATTTTTGGCGCTAGGAAGACCGGGGGAGGGGCGCGATTCCCCCCCCCCCCCCTCACCGTAATTTCCTTGTTATTACGTGTTATCGTTTCAAACTTGGCAGTAATACTAATTAGCCCATGATCTACATAACTGTGCATTAATTAGTTGCTAATTGTCATCGAATAGCTTTTTTAGCCTATTTTTACTCATTCTCTGTTTCTCTTCTAGTTTTTTTGATAATTGAGAAATAGCCTTCCAAAAGTTTATCCTCAGATTCAGCGACTTTAACAATTCTCATTTTTAAGTTTCTTTGTTATCATGACGTCATCATGACGTCATAATATGATTGTTGTTTTAAGTACAACAAAACAATGTATTATCTTACATTTTGAGTAGCTTATTTCAAGACCAACCTGTGTTTTTAGCTGTTAGAGACATTTTCAACAAATTCCGACAAGGAGTTACATTTAAAACAACAAAAAAATGGAAAACAAAACATTTACTTATAGAGGACGCCATTTTGAAAATCTAAAGATGAATTTCACTAATCATAAGTCATTAAATTGCTGATTTTTAGATTTTTTGCTCTAAACAGACGGAAGAGAAGTTTATTCAACGGATAGGGTTAAAGTCAAATTTACCGCCACATTCAAATGAGTTGTTTCAAAAGAATCGCTATCCATTGTTTCATAATTTTCTCGTTTATTGATTGGCTCATTTTAGACATACACTTTGTTTAATTTTAATCGCTATTAACCCGAGAGCCAATCAATAAACGAGAAAATTTTGAAACAACGGCTCAGCAAAACAACATCAATCCACGAGCAGGTCGTAATGTTAACTGAGACAACAACAAACAACAAGGCATTCTCAATGTACAAATTCATTTCAAACCAACTGAAAAGTTTCAGTATAGGCATTTCAAATCAAGCCACCCGCCCAATCTTTGATTTTATCAAAGACGAAGCTCTGACTCTTGAGGATTTCCTCGTCGAAAGAAAGCTTCGAATCAAATATCAGCGATTTGAAAGCACGCCTTATCTACAGAGGCTATCCAGAAGCCTCAGTCACAAACACACAGGTAGAAATCAAATTTGAAAACAGAAATATTGTATCGAAACCCAGACCAAAATCAAGCAAAAAAATATTGTTATTTATCACAACTTCAGTCTAGCGGCTCCTAATATTAAAACTATAGCCAAAAAGAACTGGTACCTAATCTAAAATCAATCAGAACTTAACGGCCAACAATTATGCCGTACAAAAAGCGCAATCTCTAAGAGACTTACTCGTTAGTGCAAAACTGTAAAGCATGCGTTGTAAATCGACTAACCCATAAACAATTGGGGCATCTAACATGTTCTTAAAAGCTATACAGGCATATCACTACCTGCTTACACCAATATACAAATGGTTGACAAGTATAAAGATTTTAAGTCTTTATGGGTACTATGGTTGTAATTACGTCTATACAAATTGGGGAAAACAACTGCTAATTAAACAGTAAGAAAGAACAAAATAACGAGCGACGACTGGGCTCGTTTTTATAATTTTCAAAATATAAAACTTTATCGCTTTGCAGGGACTGGAGCAAGTAATAACCCTTGTGCCCAGGATTACCGGGGCTCAAAACCATTCTCAGAAGTCGAAGTTAAGAACGTGGCAACATTCCTAAAAGCCAAAGGGAGTCGCGTGAAGGGCTACATCGATATTCACTCTTACAGTCAGATATGGGCAATACCTTATGGGTATGCTAAGAATGCTTCCAAAGATCACCAAGAATTGGTAAGAGCCAGAGTAATCAATTGGTATAGTTCGCTTTTACACAAAACATTATCCATCAAAAAAAGTAATAATAGGAGAATTTTAACTGATTTGTTCAGTTCCAGCACAATTATTCAAATGACTAAAACTTCGAAAAAATGTTTGAAGATTTTCTTAGAGGTCGACTAAATTATTTTGTTCAGCATGGAAGCGCGTCGACGGCATCGACGATATCTAGTCACTTGGAAAAAATGTTATAACTGGCAAGCTAATTCAAACGTACTGGCAAAGGCAAAAATGTTCCGATAAACCATCAAAACTGCGGTAAGAATGATGTATACTGGGGTTTTAATCTAGTTGATCTAATTACAGACAAAGTCGTTTTGTCTCCTACAGATGCGTGTTTCACAAGCTGGTGCCAAGGCCATTATGCAGGCCGGGTACCGCACGCATTATAGAGTAGGGCGGTCAGCGGTGTTACTTTGTAAGTAGCTCTTTATTGCATTATGACTTGAAAATATAAGTGCTTGACAAATAGTAAGTACAGAGTCAGGGTTAAGGTTGACTTAACATTGTTAGAGCAAGGGAACACGGCACCACTCGAGCGATCTCCGGCCGACATCGTTGTCATTTCAGCGGTTTTACGATTGAAAGTACGGCCAGTGCGTTTGCTTTGATTCGCCGGAATATTGAATGACTGAAGGCGCAGGAAATTTGAATTCCCAACGGACCGCTGGAAATCACACACGATCGACCGAGCAGAAAATAAAAACAGTCTGCCGTGACCCCTTGGTTAGAAATGTGAAACTGCTTAGCATATTATAATACTAACACCGATTTACATGTAAACGATAGCGCTACTAGTGCTAAGTCAACCCAAGCCTTGATATTGCGTGCTAATTTATGACCCGTGTAAGTGCCGGTCTGTTGTTGGAATAGGAGGCCTTCTAAATGTTATAGCACGCATGTCAAGATAAATCTTATCATTAACGTACTCTTGTATATAACACAATTTCCAAAACAGATCCCACTTCCGGCGGAAGTAAGGACTATACGTACGACGCCCTCGGTATCAAGTATTCCTTTGTGCTGGAGTTGCGTGACAAGGGACGTCACGGTTTCCTCTTACCTCCAGAGCAGATCGTTCCCACCGGACTGGAGACGTTTGAAGGAATCAAGGCTGCGGTGGCAGAAATGAAACTGTAACTTGCAAACACTTCAAACACAAATACAATAAAACAAGCCAAGAAAATAAAATCTCTGTTGTGGTTTGGTCGAAACTTCAAATTTTATCATTTTTAGTAATCATTTTACCCTTTATCGTTAAGCTATTTTAACATGAAGCATATGTGTAACCCCTCTAAATCCGCGTCAGGAGACATAGTTCAGTGTCAACTAACCCTGGTTTTTACTAGTACACAAGAACAAGCGCCGAAACAGGCACAAGCACAAAAGCATTCATATTTCACTATGAAAATCGGTCTTGAAGCAGCAAGAACAAGGAATGAACCAAACACAAGGGTAAAGACGTATCCTTTTAATTTCGCTTGCTCTTGCACTTGCTTCAACATTTTTCTCGTGAAAACAGAACATAAAGCAAGCGCACGGAATGTTTTGAGGGCTGTTCAAAGCACTCGTTCCATGCAGGTTCATTTGGTATCTTACCTGATGAGCAGACAAGATGGCGAAGCAGAAGCAAGTTGTTCTTGTGCTTATTTCACGCTTCGTTTTTACAGGAAACAAGGAGCTTGTTTCTGCACCTGTTCTTGCGTCACTAGTAAAACCAGGCTTAAAACGCAGTGAACAAATATTTTATGCAAATTACAGGTTAATTATATCATTCTACTTTTAAGTTTTTTTCTTGAGTTATTTCCCTTTTTAGCAAGGAACTTCATGTTGTCCACTATTTTTAAGACGATTTGATAAACTTTGCATGAAATTCAGCTTTAAAGAACAATAGAAGATAAATGACAAAAAGGGAATCTAGGTTTAGGGGTTGGGATGTGTGAATTTCAATAAGTTGCTTTTGGTAACAAATGCAGTTGCTCGCGGAAGTAACCAGGTAGAGAAAGATCTCGGCGAGCGCCATCACTGTTGTCGCTCGAGCACGGAATAGCAGACCTTCCAACCTAAGGAATCTTTAACCCTTAAACGGCCAAACATTTTGGCCAAACAGCTGTGGGTGAGGGGGGGGGGGGGGGGGGTT
>JAOEHT020148141.1:0-12002 GCA_025448195.2 Parazoanthus atlanticus
AAATTCAAATGTAAGCGGCTCTCTCGTATAGGAAATTTAATAACCTTTCAGAAAATATATACTTTTGTGGGACTTAATTAAAAACCTAGCGCGCTATAGGCGAAAAAGTGAAGGTATATGAAAAGGTGCGTCTGGTACCTTAAGCTAATCGAGCTGAGTAACTACAAGTTTTGTTTACACACAGGCAGCCCTAGCTTACAGTCGGGTTGCACCATTTTATAAGACTTTGTATGCGAATACACTCGATTTCTCGAAATAGAAAGATATTGCTATGAATGATGAAATAAAGTTGACTTTCCTCTTGTTTATCGTGTACTCGTGTGTTCTGTGTAGTTTGGGCCATTTGGAGCGACTTATCGTCGGTTAGCCGGGTTCCCCCTTTTTTACTGGGAGAACCTAACCGACGATAAATCGCTTAAAAGGGCCCCAAACTACACAGAACACACAAGCACACGATAAATACGAGATAAGTCAACTTTAGTTCATCATTCATAGCAATATAATTCTATTTCGAGAAATCAAGTGTATTCCCATACAAAGTCTTATAAACGGTGCAACCCGGCCCCAAATATACAAACTGTAAGCTTGGGCTGTCTGTGGCATGCAGTTACGATGGATTTGCCCACGCGTCTGAGCAAGGAAGGTGGTTTTCTTGACCGGAAACACTGATGTTACGAAAATGAGGTCACATATTGACACGAGCTGAAAGGTCATTTTGTAGGGTACACACATTTTTTTTAAAATAGAAAGTGTCAAAACTGCCACGAAGTAAAAATCGAATCCAATCAAAAACCAGCCAGTATATTTGGTAGTTCGAGTAGGAACTACTAGCCACTTGCAAGATAACGAACACCTTCGACGCAAGTTTAGATTATTACAGTAGTTCAGCCATTGACTTCCGAAAAATATTGCTTGAAAATGGGAGCACTTTTCTCTCTCTGCAAGTGTGGAAACCGCCGAGCTTGGGGTTGGAGGTACTAGCGGAGATGGCGAAAGTTTCAGAACAGACGCAACACTACTGTACGCCACCACTAAAGATAACCATGTTGAAGATCCGTTTTGAGAATGTCCAAGGTAAAGTATTGCTTAGTTCTCCATAATTGTCTCGGCACACCTGCTGTAAAGCAAGCCGAAAGGGTTTTGTAATTTATCAAGAGTTCTGCATACATCTTGTTCCGTACTGTTTTTCTCGATCTTTTGTTTTGGCTTCGGTCAACCAGATTTATTTTTGCTCTAACCTTGGCGCCAGAGTTTAAAAGAAACCAGGAAAATTGTGGAATGAAGATAAAACTTTTCAGAAATATAGCCTTTGAACAAACTATAGTTTAATGTGATGCTTTACGAATTTTGGAGGATTACACGTTTTTTATAAGAACAACTTTATAAGAACGAGGCTCCGAAAATTAAGAACAATTTAAGAACAAGCTCAGGCCGAGGCTGAAAAAAAAGTGAAATTGTTTCTGGTTGAAACTTTACTGAATCCTGTAATTTACGTTGGCGCAACGCAGTAGAAACACAAACAGAAGCACCGTTTCTCATTTATTATCGCTTATGATTTATTAGTATCATTTATGATCGCCTCAAAATACAAATGATCAACATCGTTTTTCAATACCTTGCCTTTTTGTTTTAATTTCTCATCATTTCAAACCGCTCATAGAAATAAGAGTGCGAGCTGTGCGAGGTTAGGGCAGTTGGTAAGATCTCCGACTCCGAAACCAGGAGGTCCCGAGTTCAAACCCCGGCCTGGTCGAGCGTTGAACTTTGGGTGACCTTCTTTCGCCACACCGTCCGTGGACAGGGACGTTAAGCCGTTGGTCTAGTCTCTCGATAGGAGTGGGCTAATGCCGGTGTTGTGGACGGCCAATAATCCTTACATAGAGGGGTGACCGTACAGGAAATAAAATAAATAAGAACAATAAGCTGTAAGTTTTTGAACAATTTGAGGCCGAAATCGCCAAAAAATTAAGTTACTGGTTCTTATAAAAAAAAAAGCGTGAAGATGCGATGTACAAAAGTAGAAGCTCCGAATTTTAAAATATAAGAAGAAATACAAGTAGAAAAGCTCAGAACTCCACGAGGCACTGCAGGCTCTTTGCAAAACCAAATTACAGCAGCCGTCACTCAGTGGATTTATGGGTGTATTATTATTATTATTATTATTATTATTTTATAAATATATTTTTAAAAATTTTAATTTTTGTCCCGTTTCGCCGTTTCATTTCGCTGTTTGGCAATGCCCCAACTTAAAAGTTTGCTTAGTAAGTAGTCCATTCGCTGTGTCCTATTCTTTGCCCCATTCCTTCTCGACCACTCCTCATGACCAAGAGAGAATGGGACCAAGAATAGGACCGATGCCAAAGAATGGCTGCAATGCAGACTTGTTAGTAGGTGGAATGGAAAGAAGATTTGACAAGGATGTCATTAGTTACAATATTCCAAGCACTTGTTCGGAAGAATCCAGGTGCCACTTCCAAGTTAGAAGAGCTGAATTTTGTCTGCTAAAGAGTAACCCCAAAATTGATTTTTGACTCACTTCATTGAACTATAATCAACTCAGACTTTAAAATTTATCAACCTCCCATACCAGCTTTTTCCACTCAGTCACTCTCAAAATATCTCAAAAATATTTATGGCAAGCATTAACTGCAGAACAGCACTATGATCCCAAATCCCTTCCATCAAATGCATTAAGGCTAAGAAGCAATCTCAGTGAAACAAGCTCACACTTACTCCTGATTCAACAGATTTTGACTTTCAATTTGTATTTCACATATGATTGTCCCCAAGTTGGACTGAGGACTTAAACAATGCAGACTAAAAACTTGGCAACTAAACTGTTTCCAATATTACATAATGTGAGTCACCTACTTATACCGAGCTGTGCAGACTACATCTACCAAATTAAAACTAGAAGATTTAACAAAATAAATATAATATTAATACTCTAAATTAATATGCTTCCTCTAATGGTGTTTTTAGTCCTAAGAAAATTACTTTTATAATGACGATTTGTATTTCTGGAAAATTGACACAGTATAGCCAAAAAAGAAAGTTAAAAAGTTACAGACTGTAACTCTGGAGTATTTTTAAGGACATTGTCTGTGGCACTTTGAAGTTCTCATACAGCCTTTAAAGTAGTCACAGGTTTGACAATAACTAGGATCTGAAATATAACTTACTCACATACTTGTACATTAATGTTGGACAAACTTATCCTAGTACATGTAATGGACTGCACAAAAATGTTCAACAGTAGTTCTAAGAGAACATCCAATATCAGCTCGCACTTGAACCAGTCTAAGACCAGCTACACCAAGTCAGACTATAAAAAAAGCCAAGACTGAAATTATTTTTCTTTATTGGGAGAACTATGGAGTAAGTCATGTAATAAAAGTATCCACAAATACACTCAAGTAAGCTGTTACAAAAAAATATGTACATGTAATATATTTGCAGTTGATGAGTAATGACAACACTCTTCCTCAGTAAGTGTCACCCATGTTTCCTGGTGTTGATGGGGAAGACATGTGAGAACCCATACCACTGCTCATGTCAACACCTCCCTGTCCCATCTGCCCTGGTGCCATTGGCATAGAAGGAACCATACCTGCCTGAGGGACACTCCCTGGGGTGCCTGGGCCCCCATGTGATGTGGTGGAACCAGCTGGTGACCCAGCTGACGAGCCCATAAATGACGCAGGTGTGCTGCAGCCAGATGGAGGGAGGGAACTACTTGCCACCATGGAACTCTGGCTTATTACCGGTGCTGGGGAACTTGCGGCAGATGGAGGAGTTGAACCAGTTGGCTGGCCAAGGGCCATCATTGGCACAGACGTCTGACCAGGTGGAGGACCTCTGGTCTGTTGCCCTGTTAGCATACCTTGGAACAAATCACCAGAATTTCTGAACAATGTACAGTACCAGGGTTCTCACACTTCTTGTGATCTCAAACACCATGAATATCTCACAACTTCCCACAACTTATTCAGAAGATACTTGACCAGCAAACCTAAATGGTCTTGAAACTAGTTTCCATATTTAAATACTCAAGTCGTTTTCCAGATTTGTCTGGTCTGGCAGGTTCGACCAGTTAGTTCTTAAATGGAACGCATGAGTTCTCAGAACTGGTTCTGGCCAGAACGGCCCTGCTCATGGATCAGAGTTGCTCAGTTCTCCCGCTCCAGTCAGCCAAAGTGAAGGAATTTGGAGAGTTGTGGCAGGAAAAAATGTACATGAGCACCTGGACCTTTCCATTAAAATTGTCCAGAACCAGTTCTTTTTGGCCGGCCAGACCAGACAAATGGAAAACGACCTTAGATTATCACTCCCATTCATCATTGTTGTCATTTTCTCATAGTGGATGAAAATCACTCCCATTCCAGTAATCAGCATACTTGTTTCTTAAAATGTCCTAATTCAAACCAGTCCTGTCGATGAAAACCGATAAGATGACCCTTCAGTTTGTTCATCTTGAAGAGCAGAAGCATTTGTGTTGGTGGTAATCCCTCCGCAAGCAGTAGAAGTTGAGAAATTAGTTTTCTTAGAATCTGAAAATATGCTATATCTGATTTATAATGTATTACTCCAGGACTCAAAGTTCAGCTTTCTTCGAAGTGTACGTGTGCAACCAGTTTTCAATTTTTACGTGCACCACCTAAATTTCAGTTGCACTACTAAAAGTATTTTCAAAGGCCAATGTGGCAATTTGTGGACAAATCTGCAGTTTGACAGAATACAAACACAATGATTTTACAAGTCTACTCTTTCACAGGGTAGTTTCAGTCTATTAATGAAGAAGAGAAAGATTATTTCTTGTTGCATTTTATCAGCTGTATTAGGTACGTGTACTTGTGCACCTGAATTGAATGATTTAGATGCTTTTAAAAAAATCTATACGTCCTAATAATTTATCTCGTGTACACTATACCGATTAGCTTTCATGCCATCATAAAATTAAAAACCACAGTAGATAGGCCCTTCTTTTACACTTGGAACAATTTTCTGGCACACTTTTTCTGCCGTTTCAAATGTGAGGTGCAATGCCTTCGATAGTTATGTGTCACATATTGGATAGGTTTTTGCAACAACTTGTGTGTCGGCATGAAATCCTAATACAGTATAGTGTAAACATGGCCCTAATTACCTGGCAAAGTGTGATGTGCAGATTGTTGCTGTTGTTGTTGCTGGGAGTATTGCTGCTGCATAAACTGCAGTTGTTGCTGGAATGGCAGTTGTTGCTGTCTTGTGGTGAATTGCTGCTGCTGTTGTTGTTGCTGATGCATCATCTGAGGATGCTGCTGTGTAGGTTGCGTTGGTTGTGATGGCATCTGGTGTTGCATGTGCTGCTGAGGCTGCTGCTGCTGCTGCTGCATGTGCTGTGGATGTTGCTGAAGTTGCTGTTGCATGTGCGGTACCTGTGGCTGTTGCGGTGGAGGTTGCTGTTGCTGGGGTATATGTGGAGTTTGTGGCTGCTGTGGCATTGGCTGTGCCTGCGGCTGGTGGTGCTGGGGCTGTTGTTGTTGTTGATGTAATAGCTGCTGCTGTGGGATCATCTGCGGCTGGTGTTGTTGAGGTTGCTGTGGTGGTTGCTGTGGCAATGGGGGAATGGGGGATGGCAATGGGGCAGCTGGTGCAGCAGGAGGAGTGGGAGCCTGCTGTGGTGTCTGTACCTGCAACTGTGGCTGTTGTACAGCAGATGGCTGGACTGGCTGCACTTGCTGAAAAACAAAACAAAGAACACTCAGATGGTCTTATAACTATTCTAGTTCCTTGCTAAAAAGCCACCCTTCTTTGTGAAGAAATTTTGAGTTGAATAAGTGCATTAATTTGCTGACTTTCTGTACCACCAAATACTAAAAAAGTTAAATGATGCTAACACAGGTATAGCCCATGCTGGAGTTGCCAATTACCATTGCGAGATAGGAAAGTAGGTTTCACAATACAAACGCATCTAGTATTTAGAACCATTTTACTTAAATTAATCCCCCATTTTCCAATCAAGGTATAACTTCCCGTAAGGCCATATATTTATTGCTACTTTGCAACAATAATTCGCAACTCCAGCTTGGGCTACCTGGTTAAAATAATTTTAATTGTTACGTATCTCCAAATAACTATATAACTAGACTTACTAAAAACCTCCCAAAATTTGGTCAAAACACTTTTTGTTTGTACTTTTGGGAGTGGGCTTATAAATGTAGGGAGGAGGGCTATACATAGTCCCAAGGGATTTTGCATTTGAAAACAGGAGGCTGGTTGTAACCTTAAAAATTGATTTTGGAAGTGAAGTTCTCTGCCAGCTCCATAGCAAATGATGTTGCTTAGCTGCCAAAGAAAAACTAAATTTTAAAGCTTTGATGGTAACAGAATATTAGTTACCAAAACATGTTTACAGTATATTGTCCTGTATAGTACATATACCGGTATATAATATACAATAACTCTAGTGAGCAGGTCCAAGTATAGGTGCAGGCCCATAAGTTTATACATCGGGATGGGGGGAAGGGGGTTTATGCACAGAGGGGTTCTGGCATTTGAAGTGTGGGCATAAATGCCTTGAGCAGAGTTCTCCCAAAGGGCTGGCGACCGGCGATTTTCTCCATATAGTCGACTTGATCACGCCGGCTACAAGTTTTCGTAGATCGTAGAATTCAAAATTTTCCAGGGGGTAAGCCCCCAAACCCCCCTAGAAAGCTCATGCCTTCAGTGCTATTTCTCCCCCTACTTTATCTTTGTCTCCCCTTACTATGTCTCGTTTGGGAGAACCCTGCTCGAGGCTTATATTTTCATAGGTTTATAGTATTTTATAAATAATGCAAAACAGATATAAAGTTAACCTATACATCATTACTTGAGAGACAAATCTACTGCACAGTTAATGCAGTAATAACTCTTGGTGTTCTCTAAATCAGATTTGGTAGTTCTAGATCATGTTCTTACACAAACTTGTCGATACTGCTTGAGAATAATGGTTCGGAAAACTAACATTTCTCATCACGTAAAAGTCACAATTTATCTAAAATACTCTGACTAGTAAGATTAAAAATTTGAGATTAATTCGTCAAGAAGAATATCTATTTCAGCTGTGGTGTTTTAAGTTTTTGGTGAAGTGAAATATGCATCACAAACATGCATATTGGTGACTCACTTCACTTTCTCATTTTTGGGCTACATTTGGAAGCAAGAGCCAAGTTCTAAAATACTCGAAACAGCAGTTCAAAAATTGTAAACTAGAACTTTGTTGGTCTTAATATGAATTAAGATGATCAAAACCAGATAAGTTACCATAATTTTGCATGTAGAGATTTAAGTTGACCCTTTAGCACAGAAAATTTATCCCCAAAACTCGACCCCGACTTAAACACAAAAGAAAAAAAGTAAACCTAATTGTACTATATCACCCAAAACAACATAAAAACACTCAAATATAATGTGTAAGTTTGTAAAGTATTAAACATGCTGGTATTTGCAAATAAAAACAAAATCTTGTGCCACTAACGCTGTGCCCAAACAATCGACTTCGACTTCGAAATGACCATTGTGACGTCGTGTATCATTTGTGTCTGTCATATTTCTTATTTGCCATGTTTGCCTTAATTCTTTAGCTGGATCATGTCAAAAATGGGGTGTCGACTTATACATGCAAATTTGAAAAAATTGCCAGTTTTTGGCTTCAAAAAGGGGGGTCAACTTATACTTGCTATCGACTTATACATGAAAAATTATGGTAATCAATCATCCAGTTTTCATATTAAAGATGATTAACTCTGTAATATGTACAGCCAATGTAACGAGTTATATTAGTGTATGAGAACAAAATAAGGACAAACCTGTCTCTTCTGAGGTCCTGTGGGGGTCACCACCTGCCCAGTACGAGCCCGCAGTTCAGCTGCACGAAGCTGGTCCTGGTGAAACTGTTGTCTCTCTGCAAGCAACTGCTGACGTTGGTACTCCAATGCCTCGCGCTCTCTGTCCATGATAGTCTCCAACTCTTCAAAGTGTCGCAGCTTAATTTCCAACTTTTTCATCTGGGTCTCAACCAGTAGAGCCACAAGACTTTTGATCTTACGCTCTTCAACCTGTGCCAAATGCTTTGCCTTCACTGCTGCCGCAGCCAGTGAAGCGGCAGCTGCTGTAGCCATACTTCCCTCTTTGATTCCTAAACTCTTCTTGCTCTCTTTCTCTCCTTCGGTAGCTTCCCCATTCAACGGTGGTTTTTCCTCTTGCATTTCTTCAGCAGTTGTATTCCCATTTGTGTTTGCACTTGCGGCAGAATTACCCTCCTCCATTGGCTCATCGCCTCCCTCTTGTCCTTCCTCCTTCTTGCCTGTGCTATCACTCTTAATACCGGCTGCATTCTTCACATGTGACTCAATCACAGATTCAGGGATCTCATCTTTCATCTCCGAGAATTTCTCCAGGGCTGCCCTGGCAGCTGCACTTGCAACTCGTGGGTCTACAACTGATGCCAGGAATGCCACTGTTGACATGATTGGGTTTCCTTGCTGGCTGAATGGTATTGGTTGATAGGCAAGTGGACCTAGTCCAATGTCCTCCAAATATGGGTCTTCAATTGGCAGGCGAAGGAAGTGAAGAATACACTCATCTTGTGTACGTGTACCAACATGTTCGGCGACCTTATTCCAATCATCTTTATACATTTCTAAACCCTCTAGAAGCAGCAGTGTCTCCTGGTCATTCCATTCTTTAGTGGCTGTAGCGGCTTTCCTGCTCTTCTTTGACAAATACTGGTCTGGGTAAAGCCCAAAGTTCTCATTATTTGAAATCTTGGTGGTTTCCTTGTTGGCTGGTTCATCTTTGAATTGAATCATCTGCTGAGTGGCGCTAGCTTGGCTCTTGGGCCCCTGTAAGGGCTGCAAGCCAGCAGGTGTGTCGGCAAGAACATGGAAGTGAGAAGTTGAAGGCGGACCCATTGGCATTGGCCGTGCATCGGCATCCACTTGGTAGTTGATTAACCCCCACTGCTCCAGAAAGGCATGAACACGCATGATGGCACAGACATCTCCTGCAAGGTTTCTTCGAGCAGCTGTCGCAGTGAGATACTCAGTTGGGTTAAGCCTGTATGCATCCACCATGAAGTTACGACATGCCATGTAAATTTCTGGAGACTTTGATTTGTTCTTGCCATTGAAGAATTCTGGCAGTGCTCTCCTTTCAATTGCATGCATGCTGTTATAATCAAACCATGATGCATAGCTAGGAATAATTACATGATGTGTTTGTTCGGTCAAATTTTCATCATGTGGATCGGCATCAGGAATATTGAGTGGCTCTTTGAAGATGTCATCTTTGGGTGGTGCAGGTGAATGAGGTGATACGGGAACTGAATTCATCTCAGCATCCTCTGCTGTGACTGGCTCACTTTCATCTGCTTCGTCAACTCTCTCAGTCTTGCCAACACTAGCTGATATATCGGCCAATTCTGAACCCTTTGGTGGCTGCAAATCACTGTCCTTCTCTGAACTCCCCTCGGCTTGAACATCCTCAATGTTTGGCACTGCGGCAGGATCTGGCATATCTTTGGTTGCATCCTCCTCCTCTTCGTCTTCCTCTTTTCCTAATTTTTTCTTGGCCGCAATTTGTGGGATGCTTTTTTTCTTCTTCTTAGACTCAGGTGATGGGGATCTTTTTCGCTTTTTCAATCTTCCTCCATCTGGGCTGTTGGGGTCATCAGGACTCAAGCTTCTTCCAAGTTTCTTTTTCCTGGTTCTTGGTGAGGTTGGCTCCCTTCTGTCTCCGCTACCACTGTCTACTTCACTCAGCTCATAATCTTCCTCATTCATCCACTCGTTAAACTCGTCAAGATCAAACAACCATCGTGCATTCAATTCCCACTGGCCTCGATGTTCAGGAGGTGGCTCTGGTTCATCATCGACATCACTGGCCTGAAGCCATGTGTCATAACTGTCTGGAAAATACCACCAGTGAACCTGGACTTTGTCATCTTGTCTTGTTATTGGTCGAAGCCAATCTTCATCTGGCACTGGGATTGGAGGACCATATACCAGATGTGATGCAAATTCTCTCTCTTCTGCCAATGTGCCATTGTGTCGCTTTACAATATCTCTAAGCTTTGCTGCTATTTTGGAGTCAACTTCTGGCATTATGTATATCTGTGGCACTGAAACATGTTTCGTTTCTTTCAACGACTTCTCAATGTTCAGGAAAAGCTCGACATTTCTGTCCATTCTTGAAGGAGACTGGAAATCAAACCTTCGCCATCCTTGTTCAGCTTTCGTCCTGAAGACGGTGGCCATAATTTGGCATAGTCCTCCTCCAGAAGAGAAGTCTTGAAAAACTTTCATTGGTAGCTTTGTTAGAAGCGGTTTACTCACATTGCGGCCAAAATTATCTTCTTGAAACTGTAGAAGCTGGGCGGTCAGTGTCGCCAAAGCTTTGTTCGTCGGCGGCTCAAGTTGCACGTATTTCTTATAATTCTTTAACAAATGCTGTTTTATGGGCTCAAACAGAGCGACGGTTTCAGGCGACTCGTAGTATTTCCAGTCAGGGCCACCGTCTTTCTTTCTGGCCGCCATTTTGGCACGAAACGACAATGAATTTGCATCAGACATGCTCAGTCGGTCACACGTGTTGTAAAGAGGAGCCTTTTCACAAAACCTACCACGGACCAATGCCTGCCTGATACCAGACCTGTATTGTTCGCCGTACGTGACCTATAAAGGCATTATCATATACAGGTCCAACATCTGACCAATACGGGAACAACATTGCTAGCGCCCAGTATCCCTCAGTTTTAAACGTTAAAATTCAATATGGCGGCAAATGTCTCCAGAGATACTCATTTCTAGGGTATCTATCGAAATGCTAAGAAACGCATAAGCTAACCGATCTAACAAGAACCTACCATGCCTAAATGGTACTTCAGCAAAGAAGGGCTGCTTCGTACTCCATCCAGATTAGATGGCATCGATTTCATGACGGAAGCGCGTTACAGACGCGAGGGTGCTCGGTTTATCATGGATTGCGGCAACAAAATGAAGTTGTATCCTTTTCGCGAAATATTCACATTTTTTTAATGGATTAGTGTGTGAAGAAGAGGCCAGTTACCTCTAGAGTTATGTTTCTAGAGTTGTAGGAAAGAGTTAGTAGAGTTAAGCGGCTCCAAAATCTTGAATTCTATAGAGTACAACTTACAAACTAACAAAGACTACCAAAATCTTGGAGCTTCCAAAATATTGAAATAAAGAACCTGAACTGCCAAAATCTTGAAGTAATACACAAGATCTTGGAAATTCCAAAATCTTGAGTCCAAAGCCTTGCATAGTTTCAGGATTTTGGTTGTCTGGCAAGATTTGAATCTCCATATCCATCAGAGTATGTACAGTAAACATTAACATTTCCCTCTGGAACCAAGTACCCTGCGAGCAGAGTTCTCTCATACTTCTTCGTGGCGGTATGAGAGATCTCTGCTCGCAGGATAGGGACCAAGCTGAGATTACTTTGAAACTTCCTTAACTCAAAGGTATACAATTAGGAGATATGATACAATGGCAACAGGAGCAGTATATTTTCACAGGTTTTACATGATTCAGTCTTTCAAGAATTTCCCACGCTGGGTAGGTTTTATATGTAATTATATAGTGCCAATCAACTTCAAAATCCCACCCCAAAAGGTTGTTCAAATACCCCACATCAGGTTCAAATTTGGTGATCAAGTGCCCCACCATAGGGACATAAACTTGTATATGCTGGCATATTTAGAAGATAAATTTCTATGCTGCTTTTTTTTGCACAAGAAGTACATTTTGTCTACATAAAAAAGGATTTTATTTTACCAACATGAAACTACAAAATAAGCCTTCAGAGGTTCAAATATAACAACTTAATAATAAGAAGAACAAACTATTCTGAATGTTCATAACCTGCGATCAGTCCTTCGTGGAGGCGCTAGCGCAAAGAAAAATAATAAGAGAGAGAGAGAAATGACAAACTTCTCTCTCTCTCTCTTATTATTTTTC
>JAOEHT020148210.1:0-12002 GCA_025448195.2 Parazoanthus atlanticus
GTTGCTCTGTAACAAGTTTGTGCAACCAGTAGTTTGAACAGTGATGCATTTATTATAAAACATATTTAAAAGAAAACTTTACACGTGATTTGATCCAGTTTTCACTCTTAAACTATAAATGCATTAGCGCACATTTACTAGTACTGCCCAACATCGAATTAAAAGTCATTTAACAGATGAAGAGTTAAGGGACTCACGATCCATCGTCTTTCTGAATGTAAACCAAAAAAATAATCATACCCATGTTTTGTCTGATTCCAGCTCACTGCCATCATCATGATACTAAACATGATTCTAGCAAAAAAAACCCCAAGGAAATTGCATGTTCAGGCATAATTACAGCCAGGGAAATGGACAGCGAGCTGCCCAATACTACACCCCTGGTGCATGCAGGAAAAATGAGTACATTCCAGTTAGGTAAACACGTGTTGAAGGAGGAGTGTTGCCAAAAACAGGTTACCTCTATTCTCAGAACAAAAGACCCTCAAAAGCATTAACAACAGCTAACACGTTCTAACATTACGTCATTGTATGTTTGTCTAAGGATGGTTAGGTTTAGCCCAAAGGTTTGGGTTATTTATATCGTATTTTTTATCCAATAGCATCTCTCGGTCTGAGAGTAGAGGTCGGACCCCTCCCCCCCCAAAAAAAAATGCTTCTCCTACACCCCTACAGTTACATGTAATCCTCAATAACTGCCGAAACACTACGTCTTGTCCTGCTGAAGTCAAAAACTAACTTTTGAACTGGTAAGCTAGCTATCCACATAAAACCACTTTTCATTTTCTGTCTTAAATATAACTTGGGCCCATTCAATAATCCTTTGCATTAGTCAGATTGTAGTTTACAAGAAAACGTAATTATTGTTCTAATCCTCTGAAACAAGAGCTGTACACTTGTAAATAACAAACGAGTTGTAAGTCTTATTGATTACCGCCTGTTTTGTGTTCCTAAAACGGCTATTTCGCAAAATTCAGAATTGAGAAGTTTCATCAATTTCCAAAGCCACGGTACTTGAAAATGTAGCAGAACAAGATTTCACAATGAAAAGCAAGTTGATTACCAGTACCAACACTAGCACCAGTACAAATATTATTTATATAATTAAATTATTTATTACCAGCTGGGCTCTACGCATATTCCATCATTTTTGCGCCATATGTACAAATTAAAGGGTTATCACAAAAGTACAAGAACATTTACTGCAAGATTTATGCATTGGCTGTAAACTAGGATCAAGTGCTAAATTACCTACATAATTATACTGATTCCAAATGCTTGAGATTTCTTAAACATCATTTTTCATTATATCTACAGAATTTCTGATCAACTAACAGTAAAACTGTATGAAAATAATTTTCTGAATAATAATTTAAGAAATTATTTTTGACCTTCATACAAAACTGCACATACTGACACATCCCTCTGTTCAATTGCGGTTTGCAACATTGTACCAGTCAAAAATTCCAAGACCAAACAGTTTGCTGGGTTCCACATGCAGTGTTTTGCAAGATGCACCAACTGTTTCATACTGCAGTATTTGTGCGATTTTATGGTGTCAAAACATATTTCACAGCTTTTTTAAAAATGTTCTCTGACAAATAGCAAATGAATAAAAAAATTAATTTTCTCAGTTGAACTAAAGTGAATTAAGAATATGGTTCTATAAATAACACTATTTGGCAATACTTTTATGGCTTTGCCTGTTGCGTCAACCAAGCTGTCTTGACATACTATTTATATCATGGGCATGTCACCATGTGACTACAACACTACTGGAACCCAGTCTTTCTGGACCATGTTCAAGCCCCAATATCTTTGTTTTTCTTTTCTGTTTTCAAAATCTATTTTAAGAACTCAACATTATTGTTGGCCACATGATCTGTAAATGAAGCTTAAAAAACCTTTGTATCAGTATTATGAGAAATCATAAATGGAAGTTGAAGTAGTCCACCCTGGCTTCACAGCGCCACTACAAAACTAACCCTTGCTACCATGGGAACGGTTCTATAATGACTTTATGATTTTGCCAGCTAACTCCAAGTAGGACTGATTTCTGAAGGTGCACAGTACTTGTAATATTTAAAATTCAATCAGATACCCAATACATGATGGTTTGAAAAGCTAAGTTGGGCAAAGCCGAAGTTTTTTGTTAAACCTCACATATAAGCTTCTTTACAAGATAAAAAATAATATTTAGAGAACAATGATAGTTTCATTGTAATCAGCATTTAGTGTATCTTATCTAAATTGTACACTAATTTAGTTAGTCTTGTTCTTTACATTCATAACTGAACATTTTATATATTAAGACTATCACACCATGCATATTTACACATACATAAAGTACTTGAAGTGTTAAGGCCGATTTTGATGATGTCAGTCTTTGCATAAGGTTGACACACACGACATAAAATCAAAGCACGCAAATATCTTACAACTCCCGTAAGACAGTTGTGCACAACAATTATTGCAGCAAGGTGATGTAGTCTGCCGGGATTAGGATTGGCCAATCACAATTCCAATAGGATTGGCTAATATTTCTATCAACCCATCATACTTTATTGGTAGTCCCTCTTCTGTTAGGAATTTTGTAAGTTCTAAGGAGTATTATAAGACCAAAGCATTTGATCCTGTTTGGCGCTGTGTATTCTGGGCATGATGATGTTTTTACCTTTTCTATACAGTTTTCCTCTTTTTTCTTGTTTTTTTTTTCAATTCTTTGTTTGTAACGAAGAGCTTTGGGTGGTATAGCTTAGTAGGGTTCTTCACATCATTTCTTTGTTGTTCATGACTTTTTATCTCAATATTTGTGTAGGTATGCAGAAAAAATGGGTTATATTAAACAAAAATTTATAAATAAAAACATTTAAATGAAAAAAAATGTTTCAATCATGCCCTGTGAGCGGCTTCAAGTTTGCCATAAGATGTTTGTCAATACATATGTATGCATTAAATTTTGACAATCATATCATGTAAATCAGCCTCTAGAATAATTATGAATGTATAGTATTACTAAGAACTGAGACAAATACGATAATATATGGAAAAATGTCCAGACAATGAGCATCTGAATTCTATGTAACCAAGTTTGGATTGTGCAAGTTTCCAAGTTCCTTTAAATTGCCACTGTTCACTTCTGGAGTCACTGAAACTCTACTGTATGCCACATCTTTTTTCACTGGAACTTTGTCTTTCTTCTTTGGTTTTGACCAGCAGAATCGCTCACTAACTTTACACAACCACATTATCATAACTGTGGCAACAAGAACCGCAAGCATTATAAAAATGATCAGCCATTTGACAAAGGTCGACATCTGCCCTAGACCAGATCCTTGGCCTTTACCACTTTGCCTGTTTTGACCAGGATTTTGCTCATCTTCCAGATCTCGGCGGCAATGTTTGTTTTCATGGTCAGTAGCCTGATTGTCACTGCACGCTGGTACACATGATCCAGTATCACAGTTACAATAGTACCAGCATCGAACACATTTTTCAGAGAAAGATACAGGGCAGCCCTTTTTGCATTCGGCCTCACATATTCTTGATTCATTTGGCAGAAGTTCTCTGTTGTTGTCACAAGTACCATACAATCTTAATGACCACTTCTTGAACTTGCCCTCCAGCCCTTTAGTGTCCTCAACTTTTAAAGTCCACACCCCATGGGGATTTTCGCCCCACAAGAATACTGTCATAAATGGCCAATTATCAAAGCCATCACGTGACATATCCCTTTCTCTAGGTGCCAAAAGTAAAGATTTTGTACCAGTGGGTGAAATTAAGGTAATTTTCAAAGACCCTCTGCGCCAATGCGATAATGTTACATATACTCTCACATGTTCAAGTTTTGTTACGCAGTCTTTCTTGCCAAAACAACCTGTGCTATATATTGAAGACGTAAATGTGCCCAAACTTGGGATCTTCTGATTATCTGTGCGTTCTTGTTCTCTGCACATGTGTTGTTCTGCTGCAGTCTTCCAATTAGCCGCAGTTGCAGCATTTACCAGAGCAGCAGAGTCTAACACTCCAAAACCATATTTGTTATTAACATGATACTTTGCACCATTAACTTGCCAGTCTCTGTCATCACTGTCTGTCTTTCTTGATGTGTTCACAATGAGATGCTGTAAATCTCTCCACGTCAACTTGGGATTTGCCTCCAGGACAAGAGCAAATATACCTGCAAGATAGTCAGTCATTATTATTTCAGCTGAGCAACAATGATCATAATGCAATTTATTGTCTCTTGCCCTGGAATACCCTTCCATGCATGTTTACTTTTATTCAAAACAGAGTTCTCAGATCCCTGGAAATGAGAGCATGCCAGCTATCTAGACTCTCTGGTTGAAAGAAACCAAAATATTCTACTTTGACATTTGGAGTCAAAGTGACTTTAACTCTGGAGTCAGTTCAAATACTTGGTAGCAAAATATGACAAATAAGGTGTATTGAATTTGTTATCCCTGAAAAATTTAGTTGTAGTGTGCGAGCTATATGATAAATTTTGAATATCTGTGAATATCTGCTACCACTATCTGTACAGTGTACCAATATCACTACAATAATAATAATAATAATAACCGGGTTCAATCCGGTCCTCTAAAAACTAACTTATTTACAACATTTAAAAGTAGAATATATATACAAATTACAATATATAAATACTAAATAAACTATTTTGTATAAAATTTTAGATTAAAAGGCTAGTTAAGTCTAGTACATTCCAGTTTTCAGCTTGTACAAGTGCTGATAAAACATATTTCTTACACTGGTTGTGAAAAGCAGGGACCGAGGGACTGAGCTGTGGGGGTACAGGCTGGGAGGTTGTTCCAGAGGGAGGGGCCAACAAAAAAAACACCACATTTTCTTGCATCTCAATTGACTTACAGCAGACTTAAATATTATAAAAGTGTAGACTGTCTATTAGTCTGATTACAGACTTACTACTGGTATTTGTTCCCTATTTACTAAACACCAAACAAGGCCTTGCATTCAGTAATGGTTGTCATTTTGAAAGGGTGCATTTTCATGTAACCAGAATTTGTGATAAAAGATAATTTAACATTTAAGCCCCTCCCCCCTCTAATAAGCCTCCAGTCCAGAATGACCTAAAACAATTAAGCCCCAAGGGGGGTTAACTAGAGGAAATTCGGTAATTAAAGTTAATGGCAAAGTTAACTTTGTTGTTCAAATCTGCAGTTTGAAGTGTCACATCTTACCCACATTTTGCGAGATACAAGTCAAGTCTAGGTTTATGTACCACAAGTAGTCAAATCAACTCACTGTAGTTTTTTGACAGCAGTCAATTTAGTTTTAAACACAGAGTCCTTTGCAAAAGAAAAATCACATTGCCAAATCCATTCAGTGCTCATTTTAGAGTGATTAAGAAAAATATGTTTATAGAAGATGGATGCATCGAGTTTCAGCAAATTAAAAAAATTTGTGATGGACCACAACGTACATTTTGCTTGCAAGAAATCTGTCATAATACATTTTTTGGTGCAAAAATTGTTTGTGCATGATTTCATACTAGGTTTTATCTACTGAGTACTGCTGTACTTCTGTTTCTGCTGTTGTATGTACAAAGTGACTGGAATAAATTGGCCAATTGAGTTGAAAACCATCACCGAGTAAATAATGAGAGAAACGGATGCTGTCACAGTTGAGCTTTTATGTCAACAAGTTGTAGTTTTTGGTCTAACTAAGGTTCAAAATTGACATTTTTTGCTTGTTTTGGTATACATACATGTAATTAGGGTTCAAACTACCCACTTCTCACTGGTTTTGGTATAGTCATGGCTCCCAATGGACTCATCTTGGTTGTTTGTGGTTTCTGAGTTGGTTTCCAACCTTGGGGTGACAGACTGACCTCACTGGAACCATGCACTTGGCCAGAAGGCCAAAGTAACCACCATTTCCTCTTCCCCCAGAAAGAACTCATGATTCAACTGAACCAGAGTAGTATTTGAAGATCTATTCTAAGCTCAAATGTCCATTTTTGTAATTAAGACCAAGATTGTGTAACTAAAAACTGCAGTTTTACCATTTCTTCAGTTATCATGAAGATGTTCTACAAATGGGCCCTTAGCAGTTAGGGCCATTTTAGAAAAACATGCTTCATATGCAATAAAAATGCTCTGATCAGCAAGTTTAACTTCCAGGTAAGATAAAAAAAGAGCATGTGCTTTTGAGGTTAGTGCAGTTGGTAAAATTTCAGACTACCAACCAGGAGGTCCCAGGTTCAATCCCCGGCCTGGTCGAGGGTTGAACTTTGGGCAAATTTCTTTTGCCACACCGTCTGTGGACAGGGACATTAAGACGTTGGTCTAGTCTCTCGACATTTTATCAGGGGACATAAAGGAAACAATGCACTTCTCGAAAAGAGTAGGGTAGTTCTGCTGTTCTGGTCTGTTAACTGAGGGTTTAACTTGTGTCAGACAGAAAAATCATTGTGAGCCACTGATAGTGGTCTGGCAAAGACCCTCAACCACTGAACTATTATACTTGCTGTGAACAGGCTACTGAAAAGCACCAATGGGAAGCACTGGAAATGTATGTAAGTAATGCTGGGAGCAAAAACAGGATGGTGTAACAGAAATGTCAACTAGTGTCATGTGCAAGGTTGCTAATTTTTAGTAAATTAAGTACTGTACAAAGATTTTCTCTTAAAAATAGAATATTAATCAATAAAATTATGTTACCTGCAGCCAGGGGAGCTGCCGCTGATGTCCCTGTGTGACTAACTGTACACTTGTGGTGTAAGTCAGTTGTTATAATTTGCTTGTCTGGCCCTCTTTGTTTTCCACTGCTATAGGCCACAGCAAGTGTAGACGGGCAGGCTTCTGCATACCAGGGGGATTTGCCCTGATCGTTGATGGCTCCAATGGAGATAGTAAATATACTGGTGATGTAACCGTCACAGTTACAGTAGTCGTCAAAATGGCCACCATTTCCTGTTGCCCATACAAAGATAGAGCCCAGTCCCTTCCTTCCTTTTCTGATTCCTGAAATGCCATGATAGAAAAAAACACACAATAATTTGTGTTTTACAAAATCAGACACACCCTAAAAAATAGGCCAGTTCAAATTATCAGCTCTTATGCAGCAGACAATAACTTCAAATTATTATACACAGAATAGAATAGGATAACTTTATTTATACACACCTAAGGCCACAGTTTTTAATCTTTAAGTTTACAGACCACCTCACCTAAATTTTCCAATTTGGGGAAAAAATTAAAACCTATATTCGCCATTTATTCTCTACCTTATTTTTTATTTTTATTTATTTTATTTCAGATGAACCAGGGTTTATCACATTAATCCTCAATTTTCCACACTAAAAACAGGCTTCCCAGTTAAGGAGATAACAGACTTCATTATTTTGGCCATCAGTGCAGTAAGGAAACATTGGAATGCTTGTGAAAATTTAAAATGAACCTGAGGGGGGCTAATTTTTTTTAAAATTCCCTTCCTTTTCAAAAAAATCTGTAAACCTAAAGATAAAAAAACTCTGGCCTAATAAAAAAATATCTATAACTAAAGGTAATTATCAACATCTTACCTTCTCTGAAAGCCTTTTTAGCTAAGGGTCCTGGGCCGTCCACAGTAAGCCCATCGTCATCTGGACCCCAACTGCTACTGTAAATGTCAATGATCTCTCTTGCGTGACTGAGTGAGCCCCCTTCCACTGCATCTGTCACATCTCCATCAAGCATACGCACCCCACCAATGCGCGCATTGTAGGCCACTCCCACTCCACAGATATTGTTGTTCACATCAGCTGCAACCTCACCAGCACACCTTCAAAACAGAAGTTAAGCCACTTATGAATACAGTGTACAATTTAAAAAAAATTAATAATTAATTCTACTCGATGACTGTTAAGAAAACATTACTAATAGTTCACGACAAGAACTCATTAACTCAAGATTGTCCTGCCAAACTTTTGAATTCTAGGAAAAAATTAAGGCCTTGCATGCACACTTTTACTCTGCATCAAGGCAAGTAAAATAAATGGTTTATCAAAATAATATAATACAGTTCTACCTCACTGATTCGAACTTGGTTGTTTCAAATTCCCCACTATTTCAAACTAATGTTCATTTCCCATGGATTTCCTCTGTTTTCTTAGTCATTTTTAATACTACTTTTATTTCAAACTCAGTTATTTCAAAGTCTGCACATTTTTGAACAAATTTTTCCCCTTGGACTAGATTCCACCCCTTTTACTTCAAAGTCTAATTACAATAAAGCTGATTGACAAACATCAAGTGGTGTCAGAACACAGTGTGGTCTTCCTTTATAACTGTCAAGGAAAAATTATAGTCTTTATCAATGGCATGCAGTTCAACTTCAGGGCTCGAAATTACCAGCGGCAATGTGGCAATTTGCTGTGTCATGATGCCCTTCATAATTTTATCACAGTTGCTGTAATACCTGAAAAAAAGTGGTCGTACATTGCCTGTTATTTTTTTACAATTGCCTCGGCGCCCTTCTAAAATTGCTGTGCCCTTAATCAAAAGCAGTTCGAGGCCTGAGAGTTGCTCAATCTACCAGTCCCATGATAAATAACATCAACAGCTGGGGCGTTCTCAAATACAGAATTCTGGCGGGAAAGAGTCTGACTCGTATAATTTATTTTGAAATACTTCTCAATTTCCAGAAAAGATTCTGAATCAGTGTCACAGAGAGATTCAGTTGTCAAAAAGACATGTAGATGATGAGAATGATTAGGATGAGGATGAAGAAGGTCCAAAGAGACCAACAAAGATCAAAATCCATGAGACAAACAATATTCTCTCATCGTACAGTCTCTTTGCTATTGAGGGAGCTGACGAGATTCACTGCCACACAAGCCAGCTATCATTTATTAGTGAGAAAAACATAGTTACTCAAAGACAAAAGAAACAAACAATAACTATTGATAAATGCTTCAGTTAACAAGGACTGTCAGATAATGCTGCCTAGATTGTTGCTATCAATAGTCTGTTGTATTAAAAAGTTCAGTTAAGTTTATGTTTAATTGTAAAAGAGCAAACTTTAACCTATTTTGGGAGATGGCATACAGATGCTTCCTAGACAAGAAAGTCAATGCACAATACTGTGAAATTTTCTGTTAATAAAGGCCTAAAGGCATGTTTCTTGTATATTTAGTGCTGAACCCTATTTCAAAACTATTTTCTCTTTCCCTTGCGACTTCAAAATAACGGGGTTCAACTGTATATTAGTTTGCAACAACTGGTCAAAAAGTAAAGAAATTTTTAGAAATTTGTAGCAGCAAGAAGAAACAATCTTTACCATTTAGAATAGAAGATGGAGGAAGTAATGAGGAAGAATAAGCACTGGGAATTAAAAAAAAACAAGAACATAAAGGCACTGTAAGTGGAACTGATGAAAGACCAAGCTGTTGTTTGCATGCTGATATTTATACCACTCGATAGTATCATTCAGTCAATATATTTTCAGTTCCGATCAGCTAAAGCTGCTGCTTCAAAGTACATAACTTTTACACAAGGTCGAAATATTGTTGTGAGGTGTGCTCAACCAAACATGATGTCTGTTAAAGGGAACTGCGGCTAAAATCACTTGAACTTTGGGCAATATCTATATTTAAAGATCATACCATTAAAGTCATTTACTACCTCTCACCATAAAATAAAATGTTAATCTTGGCATCTTATGGTTTGCTTTTCATACTTATATAACATTTTTCATATCATAAAGGTATGACAACAACACCCCCCTCCCCCCCCTTCAAAAAACTTTGATTTAAGTCATGTTCGTTTGACCAGTTAAACGCTCGACCCAACATCTGTGTGAGCCAAGCATGCGCTCAAGCGCTCATTTTCACTACTATCCGGAGAGAGCATGGCCTGGTTCCAGAGTCTTGTTGTCAGACTTCTCGTTACAATGCTGGCACGACTGATGCTGGCATCGTTTGAACAGCCATCGTCCACATCGCATAAACATCGTCCTTACATGGTCCCAAGATTGTTGGGTGAATGTTAAATTAATGTTGGGTCAATTTGGCACCGTTAAAGCAACCTTTACCAGACGAGCCAAATAATACGATGCATAGGTATCCCTATATTTTAATATAGTTTAAAAACTGATAATTGTTGGAATGCTGGTGGGGGAGGGGGTGGGGGAGGCATGTTGCTAAATAATAATATTAACCTCTGTGTCAGACATGTCTGCAAACTTGTCTTCATTGTTCAACGTAAGGTACAATGTGTCTGCAATATTATTGTTAAGGGAAATAATTTTCAAACTGGTATTCAAGAATTTAAAAGAACTCGTCCAACATTGTATTCCCCGTATGAAACTGGAACAAAAGAGATTTCAATCTCATCGGCCTTGTCATGACCTCTTGCTTTTATATTGTTCGTGATGCATGAAAACGAAAGGTTTTGGACAGGATTTTTGTGAAGAGAAGAATTCATTTGTTGTGAGCTACATAAATATGTATTTATTTCGCTTCCAGGAACAAAACGGCTATATTTCCGTGATACCCCCTTCAGTCCCTTAAAATATTTGCCCTCGCTACCGAATCCATATTCATCTGCAGAGAGATACTAAAACCAGCTCTAGTTCATTCGTTCAGTTCCACTCGTTTTCACTTTAAACTTTAAACTATGCATTTCTGGACACGTAAACAAGATTTTCATAAAAAGTATTAAGAAACGTTCCAACTGAAGAGAAGGCTCGCAGTCTGTGATGCCTTTGCAATCAGTTTGTTATTCAAACACGGTAACAAAAACAGGATTCGTCTTACCTCACCAACCGATCCTGGATAGACAAACAATTTGTCCTTATTTCCACGGAAATACAACTGTTATTAAACAAGAAGGCAATGGTAAGTTAACTTTCCCAATGGCACAGGACTTGCTTTCACTTTCTGCAGCTAGTAGAGTTTTCAAGCGTGCCTGAACGATACCAGTATAGGCAGTAATCAGTCGTGACACCTCTCGTCAGCCGAAAATGTGACGATGCTTGTATTTTCAGACGTGGTGTCTAAACTCTAAATCGTCATTGAAAACCAGATGGTATTAACTGTTAAAACGATATCAAAGCTGAAGTGTTGCTGAAAACGGCCGCGACGTCAAATAGGACATGTGACTGATCGCTTTAGGGGATAAAACCAACGGACACTTCTGCTGTATATATTAAAGAAATATTTACATTGCATGACACGCGAGTCACTACTAGCGCGCACTGAGCAAACATAAAATGTTTTTCTGAATTTCTGACCAAATCTTCTTCTTTTGAAAATGTATTTTTATAAAGGTCGATACGTAATTGCCTAGTCTTGCAATCTGGAGACTTTAATATGTGTAAAAAGAACCACTCGACGGCACAGAAGTTGACGTGAAGTTGGTTTAGCTGGAGATCCCGAAGCAAAATCACAGCCCAGCAATTTGATAAGCTGCTTTGGCAACTGTCAGAAAACGGGACTGAATCCAATCAAGGGCGGCTAAGTACCCATCCTCGGAAACCCAGGGGCAGTCGTCTCGGACGCTGAGCGAAGCGTGAGGCTGAATGCCAATCCGAAAAGAGAAAATGAAGAGCCCTCTATAGCTCACTTACCGGACCGACGGACCGGCCCTGGGTTTCCGAGGATACTCCTATTTTGTCTGCATGCCCATGTGTGTAATTTCTGGCTTTTTGTACGTCGGTCCTGGTCAGGTTTGTCTTTAAAATAATTGTTTATTGTGAAGCTCCTTGAGCCAGGTTGTACTGATGGAAACGAAACACACTATTTGCTGAAATAACAATAGGATAATGAACTAAACAATAACCTTAACTCACAGGGAGCCCACCTCTAATTTCATCAATTTTTCTATAGAGTTGGGTCCCTGTGCTTAACCCTGCAAATAATAGCTGGTACACAGGGAGCCAAACTCTACAGAAAAATTGGTGAAAAAATGGTCCAGAACCGATAAAAACTCGAGGACGGGAAAGAAGATCGAGCAACTTTTGGTCGCTTCCAGTCCCTCCGT
>JAOEHT020148277.1:0-12001 GCA_025448195.2 Parazoanthus atlanticus
AGGTGTATGTGTATGTGTAGGTGTATGTGTATGTGTGTGTGTGTGTTGGTGTAGGTGTAGGTGTAGGTGTATGTGTATGTGTATGTGTATGTGTATGTGTATGTGTGTAGGTGTAGGTGTATGTGTATGTGTATGTGTAGGTGTAGGTGTATGTGTATGTGTATGTGTATGCGTATGCGTATGTGTATGTGTGTGTGTGTGTGTGTGTGTAGGTGTAGGTGTATGTGTATGTGTAGGTGTAGGTGTATGTGTATGTGTAAGTGTATGTGTATATGTATGTGTATGTGTATGTGTATATGTATGTGTATGTGTGTGTGTGTGTGTGTGTAGGTGTATGTGTATTTGTATGTGTGTGTATGTGTATGTGTATGTTTATGTTTATGTTTATAGGGGGTAGTGCGTCTTTTTAGTTTATATGCAGGAATCCAGGGATTCCCTTTTAGCGTAACGTTTCAGGATAAATTAAGAATTAAGATCAGTTGCGATATATTTGTCTTCCAACACATACACGCAGACATACACACACACACACACACACACACACACACACACACACACACACGTACGCTTATACATACTGGCACCCACTTTCGCTGCCAAAGTAAGTTTGGGTGCACCGATGAATGTTGATAGTGTAGTGAGGATAGTGAGATAAAGTGTTCCTGGAAAGCTTTTGAAATTAGGTTCTCAGAAGCAAATTTGTTTTATTCTGAGAGCATCGTTTCGTGTACTGATATAAACGTAGTTGTTTAATTTGCGTTACATTTTACTTATTGCGACTTGAGCTGAGTGTTATTCCCACATGAAAAACCGATATTTTTAGTGCACGAGTCACCTTAAATACCTCCGATTAATCCCAGGCCAAAAATAAAAAGCGGCCCTTGTAAACAAGTGTATAAGCAACAATTAGAAAATATTTTCGACCATGTACGAGTTTACAAGCTTATTGCTGAGTTCAAAGGTACAGAAAAATGAAACTTCTGAATTTTCAATCTCTATTTTATTAATGTTTTATACTACAAATACTGTTCTTAATTTTTTTCAAATATTTTTATATATAATAACAGTGATTTAACATAATTTAGTCTCTAAATATGCTGTCTAGGGTTTGCATAGTAATTAGGCGTAGTTTGAAATCGTTTTGTAGTTGTGATATTGTAACTGGGGCCGTAAAGGAGAACACAGCTTTTGTCAACTGTAATTGTGCACCTTATAAATAAAGTATTGTTCAAAGTGGCAATAATATTGGTAAAACAAAAAAATAACATGTCGTTATTTCCGAAAATTTGGTAAATCTTGAGGTTTTCAACAACAGTTGGTCGTTTTATGCTGGTTTAATAGCGTCTTGTACATAGTGATACAGCTGAGTTTACTTAATAATTTCTGATTGATATTTTGCAATTTTGTCATTTGATATTCACGACGTCAATTGGGCTAACTATACAGTTAGAACGCTTCCCTTACCATATCGAGCATACCACGTGCTGTTTAATTCACCTTTTCTATCTCCATATGATTCTTCGAAGCAAAATGAGAGAATTTGCACTTCATCTTTGAGGGTTTGCTGAGAGTGATTAGTCTCTTTACTATCACAACCAAGCAACTAACTTAATGCATTGGTCTTAGAAGGAGAAGAAAAATGTTGATAAATTGGCTGAGCCTGGAAGGGTAAAGCTAAATATGGCAGTGAGTTTTAACAATTTAGATGATATAAGACATATAATGATCATACAAGATGTTTAGTCAATGTAGATGATATAATGATCCATACAAGATGTTTTCCATAAATTTCCTGTTCAAGCTTTCAGTAGTTTCGTACCCCAAATTGTACTGCCATTTTTTGGAAAAAATTTCAAAGGCAACTTTTTCAAGACTAACTACGAAGCATTCTTTGAAAGGCTTTTCTTAACATTGTTGGTACTGTGAACTTAACGCCGGAATAAGTTTTAGTTTAGTTTCTTTCGATTAGGTGTTGTTGTCTTCTTCTTTTTGTGGAGAGATGGACGAGGATGTAATGTCTTGCTTCTCTTTTTCTTTTTCTTCTTAGCCGCGTAAACAAAAGGGGTCGCCTGTGTCAACTGACTCCCCTGTCCCATCTGAAAGGGAGAAAACGGATTTGTTTGTGGTAGCTCTGGCGATGCAAATCTATTAAACTGGGTACCCTGGGGTTCCATTGCAAATGGTGAAGCACCAAACGCGTATCCTCCGTAGGGATACCGTGGTGCTTGCGATGGCATCGCCATACCATTTGCCATACCAGGGACCTCCAGTCTTTGTCTTGCCATTCCGCGCTCCATCAACATCTCCTCATTTGCATTACTCATCTGAAGAGGTCCGTTAACACTGCGCGATCCTTCGTACATCGACATCATGGTCGGAAATTGCCTGTCTCCAAACGAACGGCTACCTTGGTTCATTAAGTTATATTCTTCATTATTAAACATCGATGGCTCGTTCCGATACATCATAGATGGGTTTTCGCGTGCATTGTTCCACGCGAGGGGTGTATCAGAACCTCCCTCGTTAAACATAGATGGGATTTGATCCTGTAGATTTGCCATGCGGGCCTCACCTTGCGGGTATCTCTCATTGATCATCTCCGCTTCACCTTCATCCTGTGTTGCCTGAGGACCGTTCCCTGTTATCATAGGAAAGTCCTGCTGTCGAGTGCCCACCGTTGTGTGTCCCTCCTGTGGAAGTCCAAACGCGTGGCGCATAATCTTGTCTTCCTCAAACCGGGATAACCTGTTTGCCTCTACAATGTCAGCATCATTATACCGGTTAGACAAGTCATCCGCTTCCTTGTTCTCCTGATCTTCAAGATAAAATAATAAAATATTATTTAAATAAAGGAAGGTTGTCTATATTTGTTTGAAATCACGATAATAATGAAGGCAGTCATCGCGATGTGGTGTTACTTCATACAAACATATTACGTTGATTGACTGACATAACTCTTGATCTTTCACCGTCAAGGTTTGTCATAAAACTTGATTTTGAGCATTGTTATTAGATTCTGCACAGATTTTGGTTAGAGATTCATACAGTCAGATTGTTTACGATAACATTTATTTGTACATTCTTTCTACCACTATTTTCATTGCTATATGCAACCCTCAGTTTAACAGACTGCGTGTCTGAAAACGAATACTGTAGTCAATCACGATCCATGGATCTGTCGACGTATACATTTTGTACATTTGATTGACGGCAGCCCAAAGACCAGAAAATCTCAAGGGTCGCGCAGCATTGAAATCGGTGGTAAGTAGTTGAATGTGAACAGTTGATTTGAATGTTAGACTCTTCTTACACCCTGTATCGCATTGCATTGAACTAGCTGCACTGTTTGTTCTATATTATATAAAAGCTATTATAAAAGTCACGTGATGTAGGCCGTGCGTGTTGGCGTGAGCGGGACATCAAAAGTCATACGTCCCTGTTGCTCAACTAGTAGTTTGTTGCTCAAGAACTAGCAGTGATAAAATACTTATGGATTGCGAAAGGTCGGGCCGAACTGGAAAGTAATTTGCCTTCGCTGCACTCAGTCCGTACGTCCGTCTCAAACATTAGGTATAGAACTATTTTAACAAGACTAAGAATGAGTAACTATTCACTTCAAATAGTACGGGGGAAAGAATTTGTCCTACTTGTAAAACAAAGGACGAAGGTGCGCTTCACTTTATCGTTGATTGAGAAACATACGAAGCTCTTATGACATACGTAAAACTCACAGGACTAAAAACACCTGCCGCGCAACCAACAAACAGAAAACAAAACTTTTCAACTTGATAATTAACCCGTCAATGGATGTAGCTCAGTCTTCAACAAAGTTTGTGCACGATTGTTTTGAGCTAAGGAAATAAAAAAAATGAATTAGAATCCTCAAGAACTCTATTAGGCCTCTTCTGATGTACATATTAGTACAGGAAACTAATAAAGTAGTAGTAGTGTTGTTGTTGTTGTTGTTGTTGTTGTTGTTGTTGCTGCTGCTGCTGCTGCTGCTGCTGCTGTTGTTGTTGACCTGGATCCAAATACTTTCTGGCTGACCCGATTTTTCTCAGTGAATATCAATACAATAGTATTGTATTGTATTGTATTGTATTGTATTAACACAGTGAGGTTTTCAATGTGTTAGTACAAAATTTTAACATAAATGTATCTATATTTGTCTCAAAACATTAGAGATGAAAGTGACAATGTTTCAACAAAAACAGATACTTTACCAAACTCGTTATGCAGATAAGGTTTGAGGTCTGGAATCCCCAACTTCGGTGAATACATTCCGTTGGAATTTGGACCGCTATACGTGAGATGTGGGCTGTACGAATCTGGGTCCAGCTTCAGTCCAATTCCTTCAGAAAGACTTTGGCCTTCATCGCGACCCTGCACACGTTCATATTCTGCAGCTCCAGCTTTTTCTTGTTGAAGATCTTCAAGGGAATACAAATCGTTATCATGCCGATGCCGCCGCAAAAGGCCAGGTGTTAAACGTCCATTGAAGTTACTATTTCCGAGTTGAGGAATTCCGTCCTCGTCATTCATGAGATAATGCCCCATTGAGTTTCCTGGATCTTTTACAGTTGGAAACTCTTCGTCTTCGGGCTGTTCATCATCGCTGACTACAAGAGGCAGTTTCCTAAATCTGGTTTTTCTATGGTGACGCCGATGGTGGCGATGATAATGTCGAAGATGGCGGTGATGGTGACGTTGGATGCCTTCCCCTTGATCTCTGAGAACTTTCATTAGATTGAATTTAAGTGTATTTGTTTCTTTTTCTTTTGTAGGACTCGTTGATTCGACACTTTTGAAATTATTTATATTAACGGTTGGGGAAACCGCGTTCTTTACTTCGCTTTTGCTGCTTGTTGTCGTGTTCAGCGTTTGTCCACTATTGCCACTCAAGAATGCTTTCACAACAATCGAACCAGAGCCGTTATTAACACTTGTAGTCTCTATCCTCTGCACGTCACTGTTCTGCTTTGGAGCGTTCTTTAGAATTTGCTGTGTTAATCCTTCGTTTTTGTTTTCGGTGTTTTGTCTAAGATTCGTTCTGAAGTGTCTCATAAGTTTTGGTGGCCTATCTTCTGTTAGACCATTTGCTTGAGTGTTAGCATTAGACAATGACATTTTTTCCACCAAGGTCTTGTTTGTGCTTTCTGTATCATTTGGTATTTTTAACCCCAAAAGATTAACTAAAGAGGTAAACTCTCCAACACTTTCCTGTACATTTTTTCCATTCGGTAATTTCAGTTGAGTGGGATTTTGAGCCGGTTTCACTGCTGAAGGTAGCCGTTTATGATACCTTGCCTGGACTTCATTTAATGCGCGCACTAAACTTGTCATGTTAATTTTGATGCATCCCTGTTTTGAAAGATCCTTTCCAGGCATATCCCCTCTTTTAATTTGCTTCAAACGTGATATGCGTAACGTGCCGTCCTCCCGGTAAGGAATATACTTGGAAACTGTTGTACTAAGATTGGATAAAAAGTTTGAGTCGTAAGGAATAAGGAAAGGCTCGGAATCATCTTCATTGTGCGCACTGAGAACACGTTTGGATTGCGATACTCCAGGAATAGATTTCAGATCAAGACTGTGAACAAACTGAGAGCAATCCTTGAAGAATTCAACCACATTATCTTGACGTTCATCACCCCTTTTCTCGAGATTAACAGGAATGTCCTTCAACTTCAGTTCTAGTCCTTTCTCTGTGTCACCGAGCTGAAACTGACGGTACTCCACTTGGGATTTGTTCACATTCTTAGAATTAATTCTGACTTCAAAAGAGCGCGCCTTCCCTCCTGGCAAAATAAGAGCTTCCCAGTGAGTTGTTCCGTTGTTCTTGAGTGCTTTCCACTGATTAGGATCCTCCATCCCCAGGCTTTTCAGGGTGTTCATTGCTTTCTCCGGGACGAACAACAAGTGTATGTTGGCCAGTTTAGTTGGTTGCTGTTCTTCAGAACCTATAAGGAAATTTTGTTTAGCCTTATTTCTAATTGCTTTGAAGGTCCAAAAGGAAATAAAATATGGAACAAGAAAATGTCTGTTTGTCGAAGTTCTAAAAATATGATGTTAGAGAAATCAAAATGAAAATCAAATTTCCTCTTTGCTTTCTTCTGTAATCCAGATATCCATTTATTCAGATACACGTACACACATAGCAGGACACTTAAACACACTACAAACAGACTTGTTATATTAACTATAAACTAGTAACACAAACACAAATTAGAAAATACATACACATATGTACATACATACTTACGTACCTACCCACATAGCTACCTACCAGTCTACATATATATATATATAGTTTGAAGTACACATGAAGAAGGGCACATACATAAATAAATACTTATATGCAGGCATGCATGCATGCATACATACATACATACATACATACATACATACATATACATACATACATACGTCCATACATGCGTACATACATACATACGTACGTACATACATGCGTACGTACGTACGTATACGTACATTACTACTAACTACCCCAACGATCATTTAGAAAACAATTGTTCAAATTTTATCAACACCTTTCTATAATGACGGTAATATGAATAACGACGGACCTCTTAGTTCTCGGAAACACGACTTTATTTCATTCTCAATCATTCATTGGCCAGACAGGACCCTACGTCCAACTGAAGTCTTATTTTACTATGACGTCACAGGCTATACTATCACACCAACAAAATAGCTATTATTTTCAAGTGAGGAAAGTCAATCATTCAATCAATCAATAAATAAATATTATGCAATCAATCAATCATTGGCCTTTATTCAACGAGGGTAACACTTGTATAGAAATTGAGCAAAAATTAGTTTCGTTTGAACTTTACTTGGCTTACATGACCACAAGAACATTTTAGTTATAATTTCAATCGAAAAAAATCATATCGCAGTGATTTGTAAACGTCAAAATATGTTTGTTTTTTACAGTTTTATTTGCTCACTTCAATCCCAAAGTGCAACGGTTATATGTATTTTGAAAGTGTATTGCCACTCGCGCTGCTGCAGATATATTTCAAATCATCGAATGTTTATAAAAGACATAATCACTTCATTCAAATTGGCGACTTCTGGAGAGAGTTTATAGCCGAACAAAATGTGACGTCATCGTGAAATATGGCAATGGACGCAGAAAAAGGTATGGACTAGGTACAAAAGTTGGGGGCCCTCCTCCATCTCCCCCCCTTCCTCTGCAGTTTCAGTACTTACTTAACACTGGAGATAATTGCATCAATAAAACCACGACCATTAGCGTGCGTAGCTCAGCAGTGGCCATGACAAATGAACCCTCCTTCACAACTTTTCTATCTAGTGAATACAGCGTGTGGACAATTTAAACAAATTGAAGAGTAGAATTGAACATAGGCAGTCATTTCAGACTTACACTAATAACAAGAAGAAGAAGAAGAAGAAGAAGAAAATAATAATAATAATAATAATAATAATAATAACAATAATAACAATAATAATACAGGCTCACGTTCGCGACCAAATCCAGAAGTTTTAGACTGCCATAGTCATAGTATAGCTCACAAGCTGCGCCCTGTGACGCTTTTTAGAGCTTAATGCATCAGAACGTTTATACTGCGCAATAATAATAATAATAATAATAACAATAAAAAATTACAACAATAACAAGAGTGTGATCAGTCATAGAATTGTGATAAAGTAAGTTTGGTTTGTTGGGCCGGAAGAACTCTCTGAAAATTGGACATACGAAAAACGGTTATTCCAATAAAAGTCATGTTTCAAATTTCATCTGTTTCCCAATTTTTGAATTGTTTAAATTTTGTATCTTTGAATTTAGCTGAAAGGTAAGATTTGTTTACCTTATTAATTGTTCTAACTAATCCTACAATGAACCGGAGGGTAAATTAGATTGATTCTTCCGTTTAATATTGCACAAGATATGAGAATAATGAAGTAATATCTTGATACAATTCACAACTGTTTTTAATGCTACGCGACCCAGCCGTCAAGCACATCTTATCTCAATCTGTGTGGTGTGTTCCAGAGGTCAGTAAGGTTCTACTCTCAGAACGAAAGACCTTACTGGATCTTTGACAATAGCATTAACAATAGCTGACACGTTCTGACAATACGTTCATTGTATGTTTGTCTACGGATGGTTAGGTTTATCCCAAAGATTAGGGTTATTTATATTGTATTTTTATCCAATGGCATCTCTCGTTCTCAGGGTAGAAGGTGACTCCCAGCGGTTGGAGCGGCGCTGTTCCAACCACAAAATTAACACAGCTAGTTATTAAAAGCAAAGCGCGGGGCGTAAAGCACCAAAAGACAATACTAAGACAAAAATAACGCTATACTGCCGGGGCATTTCAATAACCAAAGTTGCCTATGACACAAAAAAAATGCAAATTTAGGTCATTTAAATCTCCCACAAGTCCTTTAGGTCATGGTATTATCCTGCTTTTCAGATGTCAACCTTTCTTAAAGTGGTTGTAAGACTGTAAGTCCGTGAATCGTGATTGGTTCCATTTGTCTCGGGTTTTCCATTGTTTTTGTTTAATTGACGTTTAGAAACTTCAGTGCGCTAAAAAGGCCTTAAGGTCGTATAACAATCAAAAACAGTGGATAAACAGGAGTCGACTGCAGTATCGGGGTTGCATGGAAGCGGAATCATTTGACTTCAGATATTCATGATTCCTAACCTTATTTAATTCAGTGATTCATGATTCATCTACAGATGTTCTCCATGATTTATGATTTCGTTATATAGTATATAAACTTATTCATGATTCATTGGCCGTTGCTCGTTATATATGATTAATTACTTAATTTCAAAGGCAAAAATTCATGATTCCTACTAATTTTTTAGACATGATTCACGATTCCGCTTACACCTCCGATACTCGGTAGACTCTGATACAGTCTCGATTATCTCAAACATGAATCGTTTCCCTTAGATATGACTTGAATCTCGAACTAAGACGCCTAAGTAACAAATCTCTATCATTGACTGAGTTAAGTCGCTGCGCTACAATAGAAATAAAAGCAATCTGTGTGTGTTGCAAAGTCCTGTACTGGTCCCTTCTAATGTTTCTGATATTTTATGTAGTTGCTTAGTAGGATTTAAATTGATAAGTGATAATTTTCCGTAAGTTTTACTTTAAATTTATAACCAATGTTATGGTTATTCACAGTGAACGGCAAAAAAAACAACATCTGTCAAAAGTTGCAAATATTTCACTAAATCGGTGAATTATATTTACAGGCACTCGACGTTTATGGATCCTGCCGGCGAACTTTGCTTATCTCGAAGCGATAGTGTTTTCGCTTCCCCTGTGAACCCAAGCTAGCGATGATCTACTCTATGTAGTATTTGTAAAGAAGGGATGACTTCGTACTTACGTTTAGGATGAAGGTTAAAGGGTTGCCGCAAAGTAGAAGGTTCAAGTTCTCAGCGCGAGCGAATCTTGGTCCGCCATGAATCCTGTACTACTGAAAACCAAGCAAGACGAGTAAGCGAGAACAAGTTAAGGACAACCTTTACTTCATCTTGGCCAATATCATTACAATCAGGTAATGACGCCGCGCTACTGACAGAAATCAATAGTTTGTATACAGAAACCCGCGAAGCAGTCGGAGCAATTCTGTTGCCAATATCTCTTTTGATTGGTACACCGTGTAGAAGGGCAAGCAGGTACTATTTCCTGTTTTGGTAGCCGCCTTTAGGCAAAATCAGGTAAGTAGAGAAGTCAAGGTTCTCAAAGAGAATAACACTAAAAGTTTCACTGGTTCCTGTCACTTGATTTGCCCACACCTGTACCCGCCTGTGTACTAAGTTAACTAAAACACGCCCTACTTTTGATAAAAGCTTGTTCACACTAGAGACACAAGCGCAGACGCAAGCGTAAGGGAACTGATGATTCATAGCTAGTAATCTGTTGGTTGATCGTTTCAAAACATTTTGGATAAAGTCCCATGTACTACCAAAATACTTTGCTGACTGAGATGCTATGGATACTGTATAATGCATCAGTTTATACCAAGACAGCGAATTGTGCTTTTCCCGCGCTGTGTATGATGGCCTCATTCTCGTACCCAGAATACATGCGGCCTCCGGCTAAACGAAGGGCTCTGGTCACATCCGTTTCTCGCGCATGCGTATTGTGTCCCAAACCAAACTCGTGGTTAATGTGAACAAAATGGAGAGAATCTCTGACTTCTGTTACTAATGCGGTCAGAGCCCTTCGTTTAACCGGAGGCCGCGTGGGATTGGGTACCGCAATGATGCTGGCCACTGAAAGTCGAATTAGCCAATACTGAGATGAGTATGCGTACGAGAGAAGGCACAGAATTTCAAAGTAGTTTTCATTTTTTCCTATGCATAATAATAATTCGATTTGGAGTGGGTTCAATTGGTTTGGCAGCCTCTATTATATTAAAACAATTGTTATCCAGTGCCGACAGGAAAGTACATGCACCTCGGGAAACAATAATATTCGGTATTCAGTCTTTTACGTTCGATTCAATATAACCCATGATTGTTGGCCGATATTATGTCATTGTTTGATTACCCAATCAGAGAGTAGGTACTTACTTATGGGCGCTTTCACCTCACGATTGAAGTCGTTAGTTCTCGCATTGCCCACACACGGCCTAACATGGGTCTCAGAAAAAAAGTTAAGACAACGGAGACATTTTGAAGTCGTCAAAATCTCAGTATTTTAACCCGGCTCTCAAATACAGAAATTGACCATGCAACTAAGACCCAGTGCTATGTCCCATGTCTAATAAATCAGACTAGTGGCGACTGAAGGCGTTAGCCCCCGCATTGCCACACACGAGTCTCAAAAAATATAATTTAAGACAGAAGAGACATTTTGAAGTCGTCAAAATGTCAATATTTATGATGGTTCTGAAATGCAGAAATTGACCATGCAAATAACACCCAGTGTTGGTTGCATGGCACTCTCTGTCCCATGTTTAATGAAGTCATAGAAAACCAACTAGTGGTAATCAAAGATTAAAGTAGCGCCGTCGCCGAGACGTTTTATGAAAAACAATGCATCAAACAGATCAGTATATATCCTCGTCGTGCTCTTGAAAACCCTTTTACATTCTAGAGGAAAATTGACAGTTTTGTAAAAGAGAGGGTAGAGGAGCTCACAAACCGACCTCAATTTTGCCACTTTTCCGATGGGACCATTATGCGGACCATCGATGCAGTCAAGCTGCTTTCAACACCAACTGCGTCTATTGATATACGCAGTTCAGATTTAAGACGTCATGTATAGAGATAGGCCCTACCTCACTTGGGACCTTGACGCACGGCGTGGTTACAAAGAAATCGGAGCATTGATGACCCTGGGTAACCACAAAGCTCCAAAATCCCGAGTAGATGCCTGGGGATGAGGCTAAAGTAAGCGCCATTGAAACAACTCTAAGTGAGCGCAGTCGTTGCGTCTCAGATGTTACGTGCATAAACCGTACTCTGAAAAGTTTTTGGGACATAATGATTAGCCAGTTATTTACAGAGCAGCCTTCAGCACTCCCTGAGGAGTTTCTATTAAAATGATTTGCTTCAAAGTTTTTGCGCCATGTTCACGTAGTCAAATTTTCAAATTTATTATGGCTTTAGCGCTGTCTTCATGTGAGGACAGCTCAATGACACTAAAGCATGTAAAGTTTATCATTATGCAACCACGATCCTTAAAACAAAGCAGGAGATTGTGGGCCCAAAGATGATAGGGGTGTCCGCCAGAAACCGCAAGGCTAAAAGAAAATTAAAAGCTCTTAATTTCATATGCCAACAAACTTAGTGTGGCCTTTTTTTATATGAAAAACACTAATCGATATAGAAGCCATTTGCCATTTTTTTTGAAAGAAGAAACTACATTCTCTACACTTTTTTTTATTAAGAATAAACTTAATAAGAACAGTGAGGCTCAAATCACCTGAAAAATAAGAACAAATTAAGAACAATCTGAGGCTGAAATGAAAATGTTAA